>CASHTH010001383.1:0-38062 GCA_030341885.1 Geodia barretti | reverse complement strand
TCCTTGTTAATCTAAGCACCAGTCTTCAGCGGGGAAGCGACACACACAAGCCATTAGCCTCTGTTCTTCGAGCTGCTGTCTTTCTGCTGTACGCGCCTTGGGAGGCTCATGCGATATGCAGCACGCAAGCTATCTGGAATAACCTATCCAACCGAAGTGAAGTATGGCCGACTGCGGGCGACCGCAATTTTCTTGCCTTGGGTCTTCGCAGACGATTGCGAGCATCCGGGGAGAGACGCACATAACCCGCACACACGGACTTAGTCCGGACGGTGTTTTCAAGCGAATCGACGAACGCGTGTCATCGGAGACGTGACTTCTTCGAGACCAATGGAACTTGGCGGGCGACGTGCTTGTAACATTCTCGAGGCGGCGGATTCGACGCTACATCGTACCTCACCAAGAGGGCGCTACTGGATGACCGGCTGCTGAAGAACCGAAATCGAATTGCACATGGTGAGTATCTGGAAATTGATGCCGATGCTTACGCCGATCTGAATGAGATGATCGTTGGGCTAATGAACAGATTCAAGAACGATATAGAAAACGCGGCCGCTACGAAGAGTTACTTGGCCCACGCGCCGGAACTCGAAGCGCTCGATTGACGACGCTCCACTGACACTTTCGAGATGCTCCAGCGCGTCCATCAGGGCGACTCTTGTGGCCTCGGACCGAAACCGACGTGGGTCGCGCGGGCCGAGCACTCACGGAACGATTATGTCCCGAGGCCACACCATGCTCGCTACTTGAAGGCTACACTGAGGCAGCCGGAAGTAAGTTCCTCGCCAGAGCGGGGAGAAGTGTACTCGGCGTACCTACCTGTCTGCTTCTAACAGCGACCAGGAACGCAGCACCGGGGTGCGGCCCGGGTCGGAGCTGGTCAGGCGCGCGGCCAGCCGCAGCTCGGGGGCATCCAGGTCGGCCAGCGAGTCGCCCGGGCTGACGCCGGTGCGCAGGACGGTGCCATCCGGTGCGGTAACCGCGAACTCGATGGCAGTGGCCTCGGGTATGTACACTTCGGCGCCGAAGCGGCCCCAGCCGGAGACGGGGCGCGCGATCACGCCCGAGCACACCTCGCCGTCGCCGCGGCGGTGGACGGCGATGCTGGCCCGTACCTCGCCCGGCAGCAGGCCGCTGCCGTGCAGCGCCAGCTCGTCGATCAGGCCGGCGAATGGAGCCGTCCCCCGGTCGTGCTGCATGCCGATGTAGAGGTGGTCCTCGGCAGCGCGGATGGTGTCCGCCTGCTCGCCGATGTCCTGGTGGCGGCTGCGGCGCTGGTGGTGCGCCTGCCAGCGCGGGCCGGCCGACTCGTGCCAGTCGCTGATGGCGGCGGCGTGCTCGGCGCTGGCGGGCAGCGCGAGGTTGTCGTTGGCGTCCACCTCCCCGTCGAGGTAGAACAGCACCCGCTCGTACGAGTCCAGGGTGATGCGTACCGCCACCGCGACGTGGTACCAGCGGCCGGCCTCCAGGGTGGTGGCAGCCAGGTTCTCCAGCAGCGGGATGACCGGCCACTCCCGCCGCGGCGCAGGCACAGCCGGCCGCGGTGCAGCCCGATCCAGTAGTGCGGCAGCTTGGAGACGATGGTCTGGGTGCGCTCCGGCTCCTCGGTGGAGATCCACGCTTCCACCGTGAACTCGCGGGCGATGCGCAGCTCCGGGCACTCCAACACGTAGCCGTAGTCGTCGCGGCCATCGAAACGGAGCGCCGTGCCGCGCTTGCCGGCAACCCAGGCCGGCCCCGCCAGCTTGGCGTAGTGGGGCCCGCCGTCGTCGGCCGCCACGCTGCCCTCGCCCTCGTCGAAGCGCCAGTGCGCCACCGTGGAGTCCGCGCCGCACGGCGCCCACCTCGGCCAGCTCCACGCCGCGGTAGGCGGGGCGGAATAAGCGCGTCTCCAGGAAGGTCCCGAAGATCCCGCTGCGCTCGCCGCTCTCATCCTTGTGATCGTGGCTGTAGTAGATGGACAGCAGGCGGCCGTCGGCTACCTCGGTGAGCTGCGGGTAGGCGAAGTCGGCGCCCAGGAAGCGCTGGTGGTCCAGCACCACCTGCTGATGGGCGACGTCCCAGGTCGCGCCGTTGTCGAACGAGGCGGTGGCCACGATGCGGCAGTTCTGGCGCTGCCCGTTGACCGCCACCAGGGTGCCGTCGGTGAGGGTGATCAGGTAGGGCTGGCTCGGCACCGGCGAGTGCCACAGCGCCGGCCCCGCGGCGCTCCAGGTGCGCCCGTAGTCGGTGGAGGTGGTCTGGTAGTAATACTCCCCGTAGCCCTGGGAGCGCATCAGCATCACCAGGGTGCCGGGAATCAGGGTCTCGGTGACCTGCTCCTCGTCGGGCCCGCGGAGATGGGGGTGGGCGAAGCGCTCGAAGCGCAGCCCGCCCAGCTCCGCCACGTCGGCGTCGCGCGGTAGCTCGGCGTCCGCGTCACGCAGTACCAGCATGGCCCGCACCGACGCCGGAAAGGAGGTCAGCCCCGCCTCCCGGGCGCCGGGACGCTGCCGCGCCACAGGAACTCGCCGTTGGACATCGCCAGCTCCGGCGACGCCGGGTAGAAGTGGTCGCCGAGCGGCGGCAGGGTGACCCAGGTGCGGCCGTCGTCCTGCGAGTACAGCGCGTAGGCGGTGGCGATCTGGTGGCCCTGGGTGCCCGCCTGCTGCCCCGGGACGCGGCTCCAGGCGCCCATCCACAGGGTGCCGTCGGCGGTCTGCACCAGGTCCTCGGGACCGCCGGCGTCGACCGTGCCCGGCAGCGTGAAGATCACCCACGGCTCGCTCCAGCTGCGCCCGCCGTCGGTCGAGCGCGCCGCCACGGTGCGGCCGAAGGAGCAGAAGCATGGGCGCTGGCCTCGCGCCACGCCGCCAGCAGGCTGCCGTCCTGCAGCGCGCGCAGCAACGGAAAGAAGCCGCAACGGATGTTGCGCGTCTCCGATTCCGGAAGTGCGGGCTGGCGACGTCGATCCCCTCGCTGCGCGCGTAGTCGCGCAGGCTCACCCCTTGCGGCACCCCGTAGCTCGGGTCGGCGGGGCTTACCCGCACGTGCGGCGCGGAAGGCACCGGCGGCGGCTCCCGCAGCAGCGCCACGCCGCGGCGCCCGTAGACGCGGTCCCAGTCCCGGAACCGGTCGCTCCAGATCGCTCCTGTATCACCATACTCACCCCCTGTCAGCGGTGACTAAACGGGTCGGCGGCGTCGCGCACGCCGTCGCCGACGAAATTGTAGCAGAGCACCGCCACGATCACGAACAGCCCGGGATCAGGTACCACGGGTTGTTGCTGAACCACTTCCACCAGCGGATGTAGATCGGCCGATACCGTAGCGGAACTGGCCGCGGTCGCGTTCTCGCGCGACCGCGGCGACACCTGGTCGGAGCGGGTACAACGGCCCGGCATCGGCTACAGTGCGAGCTGGGATGGCGGCGGGTCGTGGCACTATCAGGGTATGCTCTACCGGTCGCCCGGTCCCTACCAGGGCTGGGCCACCGCGTGCGGCTATCCGGGCGTCGTGCGACTGCCGGACGGCGAGTTGCTGTGTGTGTTCCATACCGACTTCGTGGACGATGATTGCGAGATCCGCGCCGTGCGCTTGCGGGAGGTGATCTGATGGCGCCCCACAATCGACCTGACCGGCTACGGTCTGCCCTACTGGCTGGACATCGAGCGGCCGCGCTACCCGGCTCTGGCCGGCGACGTGCGTGCCGACGTGGCGATCGTCGGCGCCGGGATCGCCGGGCTGAAGGTGGCCGACGCCGCCGCGGAACACGGTCTCGACTGTGTCGTGCTGGAGGCGAAGCATGTAGGCGAAGGCGCGTCCTCGCGCAACCAGGGCTGCATCGTCACCGGGCTGCCGGTCTCCTACGGTGAGATGGCGGCGCGGTGCTCCCGCGACGTGGCCCGCTCCCTGGTTCAAGCTCGCCACACAACACAGGTAGCTTGCGGATGAGCAATGGACCGCCATGGCATCGCCTGCGACTACGAGGTGTCGGGCGAGTGCGTGCTGGTGCGCGGCGACCATGCCGACCTGGAAGCGGCGCTGGAGCCGCTGCGGCGCGATGCGGCCCTGATGGCGGAGGACGGCTTCGCCGCCGAATACCTCGACGCGGCCGCGGCGCGCGCCGTCACCGGCAGCGCCCTGTTCGCCGGCGGGATCCGCTTCCACCGCGACGCGCAGTTCCACTCCGGCAGGTTCGTGGTGGGGCTGGGCGCCGCCGTGGCGCGCTCCCCGCGGGTGCTGATTTGCGAAGAGTCGCCGGTCGTTGCATTGGAGTCCTCCGGCGCCGGCGCCGCTCACCTGGTACGCACCCCGCGCGGGAGCGTGAGCGCCGCCCACCTGTGCGTGGCCACCAACGCGCTGGTGCCGCAGCTCCTTCCGGCCCTCACCGGCACGCTGCGCGCCGAGCGCGGGCAGGTGCTGGTGCACCGCGCCCCTGACTGAGCGTCCCTGCCGCGGTTGCTTTGCCGCCGGCACCGCGTGGTGGCGCGAGGTCAACGAGGCCGACGGCCGTTTCCGGCTCCTGTTCGGCGGCGCCCGCAACCGCGACGAGCCGGACAGCCTGTTCCCGCAGTACGCGGCCGACGGCCGCCGCAACGCCCGCATCGGCAGCGCCGGGTTCCGGCCGACCCTTGCCCATCAGCGGCGCCTGCAGGTGCTTCTGGCCGAGCTGTTTCCCCACTTGGCCGATGCGCCGATCACCCACCGCTGGGGCGGGCTGCAGGCGTTCACCTTCGACGGGCTGCCGGCGATCGGCGTGTTCGACTCCGAGCGGCGCATCCACGGCCTGGCCGGCTTCTCCGGACTCGGCAACTCCTACTCGAACGTAGGCGCGGCGTACCTGGCGGCGCGCATCGCCGATTCCGGCGACGGGCTCCCGCCACGGCTGGCGGAGACGCTGAAGCTGCTGCTGGCACCGGGGCGCAGCGGCGCCCGCTGGCCCGGAGCCGAACCGACCCGGGCGCGCACGGGCGCCTACGGACTGGTGCGCCGCGCCACCAGGCGTCGGCCACGGAGATGAGCGACATGGCAACCGGCACATCGGCACAGAAGCTGCGCAGCGTCGACAGCGGGCAGGGCGGGTCAAGGGCGTGGTCGCGCTCCTGTTCACTCCGTTCACCGCCGACGGGAAGCGGTTCGATGCCGCGAGCATGCGCCGGCAACTGGACTTCGTGCTGGAGTCCGGGGTGTCGGCGGTGGTCGCCTGCGGCAAGGCGGGGAGTTCGAAGGACAGAGCCTGGAGGAGATCGAGGAGGTGCTGACCATGGTGCTGGCGCATGTCCGCGGGCGCGTCCCGGTGGGCATGGGCATCATCAGCGTGGAGGAGGATCGTGGCGTGCCCGCCGCGGAGCTTGCCGCCCGCTGCGGCGCCGACTTCGCCATGACCAAGAAGTTCGGCAAGCGCGATCTGCACGGCTTTTTCAGCCAGATCGCGGAGCGGATCCCGGTCATGCTCTACGACCAGACCAACGAGGGCAATCTCGACGTGGCCGGCGAAGTCCTGCCGCTGGTGGAGACCATCGAGCGGATCATGACCGTGAAGGTGAGCGGCAACGTGTACGCCTTCGACCAGCTCAAGCAGGCCGCCCCGCAGGTCGCCTACATCTGCGGCTGGGACACCTTCTCCCTGCCGGCCTACGTCTCCGGGAGCGACGGCGTCGTGGCCGGCAGCGCGGCGTTCATGCCTGAGCGCGAGGTGGATCTGCACCGCCTGGCGCAGGCGCAGGCGTGGGACGACGCGCGGCGGCTGTTCTACCACCGCATGCTGCCGATGATCGCCTACTGCACCCCGGATCCCTACGCCTTCTCGGTGTGCAAGCACATCCTGCACTGGAAGGGGCTGTTCGACTCCCCCGTGGTGCGGCCGCCTTACCTCAACGCACCGCCGTGGCTGCAGCGGGAACTCCGGGAGCTGGCGCAGCAACTCGACCTGGTCGACGGGGCCTGAGCGCACGCCCGATGGAGACGCCCCGACACTCGCAGTTCTGTGAGGTTAGTCTCTTTGCTCGTCGCCCGATCCTGCGAGTCGCTCCTGCGCATTCTTGGCAACCGATAGTTGCGCACTCTCGGGAGATCCTTCGGCGTGTAGAAATAGATTTGACAAACCTGCACGCCGCGGCCTGCCCACCGGACGCCGATCGAGTAGATCCTATGTCCTGGACGCTACGTCGATGGGCACAACCAAGCGCTGCGCGAGCTGCTGCCGACGCTCGGCGATCGCGCCTCGGAGCGTCTGACGGTGGCCGTCACGTCGGAGTCGAGGTGCCGCCGTGTTGTAATCTCTCGCCATGGCTTGGCTTCTATTCATCGACGAAAGCGGTCACGACCGCTCCGCATCGCCCTACGAGGTGCTGGCCGGAGTGGCAATCCAGGACCAGGCCGTCCGCGCGGTCATCCGCCGACTGCACGAGGTAGAGATCCATTCGTTCGGCCGCCGCTACAGCGACGGGCCCCGGGAACTCAAGGGCAGGGTTCTACTGAAGAAAAAGGTCTATCGTCACCGGGAGCTGAACGCCGAAGTCGATGCGGCGGATATCCCCGCCCTTGCCCGCGCCGCTCTCAATGACGGCGCGCGGGCGGATGCCCGAATGCTGAAGGCCCTTGCGATTGCGAAGCTCAACTACGTCGCCTCCGTCTTCGAGACCTGTGCGGAGCTCGGCTGCCGCACGTTCGCCAGCATTGTCGAGACCGATGCCTGTCCCACGGCCACCGGCGGTCTGCGGAAGGACTACGCCTATCTGTTCGAGAGGTTCTTTTACTTCCTGGAGGACAACACACTAGGGAGCAGGTATCGTGGTCTTCGACGAGCTCGAGAAATCGCAGAGCCATCTGCTGATCGACCAGATGCACCGGTACTTCGCGGACACGATGGTCGGCCAGCAGCGATCCAGCCGCATCATCCCCGAGCCTTTCTTCGTGCACAGCGACCTCACCACCGGCGTACAGATTGCTGATCTAGTCGCCTATGTCATCTCATGGGGCTTTCGCATGGCCCGGATGACCAAGCCCGCGCGGCCCGAGCTGTCGCAGCTCTCGAACCAAGTTGCCGGTCTGCGCCACCGGGCCATTCGCAAGCGGCTCGGCAACCCTGAATTCGAGATCTGGAGTTTCGCTCATATCACCGACCTGCGGACGCAGGCCGAGCGCGATGAGGTGGCGCCATAAAACCCAAAAAAAGGCAATGAAGCGCCGAAGCGGCTTCAAAGCCTCCACGACGATACTGACCACTCCCCTGGGGGGCATGTCAAGCCTCGGTCCTGATCTGATCGACTTCGAGGTCACTACTTCCCTGGGAAGGGAATGTTGTTACCGTTTCGAGGCCGGCGACGGTCCTGATGCGGAATCCGCGGCTATCGACGATCCACCACTCTGTTCGCTTGGTCCACGTAGGCGCCGTCTCGCAGCAAAGGCGCGGAACCGGTGCAGTCCAGCCGGGCAGAGTGTTCCACATCCGCTCGAAAGCCTGCCCGGGCAAGGTGTTGGCCCGACACGGACGCCAACACCGTCCCGAGGAGGTCTGAGGTGCCGCTCTCGAAGGCCGCTGGGCAGCCGTGGCCTCCCGGCGACTTGCTGCCTTGCAGGTGGCGGATGACGGCGCCGGCACCGATCAGGTCTTCGACAGCCGGCCTCAGGCTGCCGTCGTCCCAGCGCTCGCCGCAGGGAATCACGGCGACCGTGCGCCCGATGCGGCCGGCGTATGCCGCCACGGATCGGATGTTGCGCAGGCAGCCGGCCAGCGTCGGCGTCCCACCCGTGGCGAGCGAGAGTGTGGAGCCGTTCGGGGGCGGAAGGACCAAGCGGGCTCAGCCCGGCTTCCGCACCTCGGGTCGGTCCCAGAGACGGCGCTTGGGCGCGAGCACGGCGAGCGCGTAGACCACGACGATGCCGCCGGCCGCGAGCAGCGCCGCCGGCAGGCCGGCCACCTAGCCCCACCGCGCCGGCCAGGGTCGAGCCGACCGGATTGAGCCCGAAGGTCTGCGCCAGCAGCCCCGTCGACTGGTCGCGCCGCGACGACGGCACCGTCACCTGCACCAGGGTGAAGAGCATCACGTCGTAGACCGTCATCCCCACGCCCAGCGCCACCGCGATCCCCACCGACAGCAGGAAGGAGCGCGACAGCGCGTAGCCGATCAGCGCCACGCCGCACAGCATGCACGCCAGCACCGCGACCGATCCCTTGCTGCGCAGCTCGCCCGTCGCCGTCAACACCATCCCGAACAGGATCGCGCCCAGCGAGCCGGCCGCGGTCAGCACCCCCAGGGCGCCGGCCCCCACGCCCAGCACGTCCCGCGCCAGCACCGGCATCATCGAGCTGACAGAGAACACGCACATTTCCATGAGCATGCTCATCACGAACACCGCCCGCACGCGCGCCACCCGCAGCGTACGGAGCTGGCGCACCAGATCCAGGAACATCGGCCGCCGCCCCGTGACCGGCGCGCGCCCGCCCACCTCCGTCGACAGCCCCGTCAGCGCCGCCGCGGCGCCGGCACGGATCACCGCGAGGAGCAGGAACGCCGCGGCGAACCCCAGTGCGGAGATGGTCACGCCGACCAGAGCGGAGCCGGCCATTCGGCCGATGTTGAAGGTCAGTTGCCGCGCGCCCATCGCCCCAGCCAACTGCCCCGGACTCGGGCCGCCTGCCGCCGCGCGGCCGGTCGAGAGAGATGGGTACGGATAGGGAGGGAGTGCCACTCTTTCTTTTGCGTCGCTCACTGCCGGTCAGCATCGCGGCGGCCACCAAGTGCCACAGCGCAACATGCCGAAGCGCAGCAGCCCGGCGACGCGATCACACACCAGCGCGACATAAACACCGCCTGCACCACCACCAGCGTGCGCCGCCGCTCCACGCGCGCGGCCACCACCCCGCCCAGGCCTCCGCACGACAGCAGCACGAGCCCTCGATGCCGAAGATCGCGCCCACCAACGCGAGGTCGGTCACCTCCAGCACCAGCCAGCCGGTGGCGATGACGCGCGGCAGCATCGCGCCGGAGTCGAGCAGTTGGTGGGCGAACAGGCGCCACAGGTCCGGGGTCAGGAACGACCCTCTGCCCCCGGGAACGGCGCGCTCCGTGCGGATCAGGTTTCTTGCGGACCGCTCGAGACGGCGTAGATGAGCGCGGCCTGGAAATAGAAGCGCAGCCGCAGCGGCCGGCCTTCCAACTCCGCTCCCGTCGCCTGCCCCCAGCGCAGCGGCAATGCCTGCGCGTCCATCGGCCCCTGCACGATGCAGCGCTCCTTCTCGTAGCCCGGCACCACCCGGTCCTCGCCGTCGACGAGCTCCGCCATCAGGTAGGCGCGGTTGTCGCCGTTGTCGATGCCGGGAGCCGGCACCGTCGCGTTCAGGCGCAGCGAGCCACCGTCGTGCGTAAAGGTGCGCGTCTCGAACACGCCGTTGGAGACGGTCTGCACGTACGTCAGCCGATCCTCGCCGATGCCCCAGATCTCGTTCCCCTGATGAAAGCGCAGCATCCCGCCGGCCACCAGCGGGTTGTGCGAGATCACCACCGGGCCGGCGTGCATGCCCCGGAACGGCCGGTCCCAGCGCAGGCCGTCGCGGCTGATCCACCACTCGGTGTCCAGCATGCCCGGCCCGTGGCCGTCGGGGCGCACCGGCGCGACGCCCGGCGGCATGAAGCTGCCCACGTAGTTGAGCACCTGCAGGAAGCAGGTCTCCCGGTACAGGAACGGCCGCGCGACGTAGAACTCCAGGTCAGGCGGGTCCAGCTCGTCACGCGTGATCTGATGCTCGCGCGCCAGCAGCGGTCCGCCCAGGCGCTTCATCGCCGCCACGCCGGCGAAGTCGAACCCCGGCTGCATGCCGTTGGCGAAGTCGTTGGGGTCGTCCGGCGTCCATCGCAACCCGTCCGTGCTGGTGCGCACGACACCGTGCGCATGCCGTCGCGGATCAGCTCGTTGAGCGGCTTGTCCGGTTCGCGGACGACCCCCTTGTTGTAGCAGATGAAGCGGTGCGCCGCCGGGCTCCACATCGCCCCCCAGTTGTCGCCCTCGCGGTACACGGAGTTGTGCGGGCTGGGCTCCCAGCGCTCGCCGTCGCCGGACACGAACGCGTGCGTGTCGAAGCTGCCGCCGTAGTCGCGGCTGTTCTTGAGCACCAGGTAGCGCTCCATCTCCGGGCTGTAGCTGACGGTCGCCGTGTGCGCCCACTTCGAGTTGGGCGGCTTTGTCGAGGTCCGCCCTTCCAGCACCACGCGCACGTCGCGAAAGCTCGTGCCGTCGTCCGTGTTGGCGCGCAGCACCTGCCACGGGATGCCCTTGGCGCCGCGCACGCCGAACACGTCGAAGCCGCCTCCCGCAAGCGGCCGGCAGAACGACACCCGGAACGGCGGCGGCTCGCAGTCGGCGAGCTTGCGCAGCCGGGATGCGCCTATGGTGGTGTGGCCCCAGACGTTCTGCAGGTCGTCGGCGTGGCAGAAGCGCAGGGTCATGCGCCGCCCTCGCCGCCCTCGCGGAAGTCGACGGCCACCTTCAGCGCGCCGTCGCCGCACGTGCGCGCCAGCTCGTAGGCGTCGGCCACGCGCGCCAGCGGCAGCCGGTGCGAGATCAGGCCGTCGACGTCCACGTCGCCGCGGGCGATCAGGTTGAGCGCCAGCTCGTAGAGCGCGGAGCCGGTGCCGTCCCTGATCGAGGAGGACTGCGTGTGCGGCCGCTTGCGGAACCACGTCAGGTACGAGAACTCGAAGACCGGCTGCTTGGGCACGCCGAACAGCAGCAACTGCCCGAACGGGCGGACCAGCTCCACGGCCAGGTTGACCGAGGCCGGCTCCCCGGCGGCGTCGATGACGATGTGCGGCTCCACCCCGCCGGCCGCTTCCGCCACCGCCGCCGGCACGTCGTCGCCGGCCGCGTCGATCACGTGGTCGGCGCCGAAGCGCAGGCCGGCGGCGCGCCGCGCCTCGACCAGGTCCAGGCCGATCACGGTGCCCGCTCCCATGCGGCGCAGCATCCGGTCGAACAGCAGGCCGATGCCGCCCTGCCCCACCACCGCCACGGTGGCGCCGGCCACGTCGCGCAGCTTGTTGCATCCGGAGATCACCGTGCCGAGCGGTTGCGCGACCGCCAGCCGCTCGGCCGGCACCCCCTCGGGAACCCGCACCAGCCCGTCGAGGCCGATCGCGAAGCGCTCGGCCATGCCCACGTGCGGTGACGGTATCGCCAGCACGCGCTCGCCCGGCTCGAACGGAAAGACCGTCTTGCCGCGGTACTCGACCGCCTCCACCACGCCGATCACCTCGTGCCCGCTCTGGCCGGGTTTCAGCGGGTAGGCGTCGGCCGGCTGACCGTAGACCGCGAGCAGGTCGCTGCCGCAGATCGAGATCAACTCGGGCCGGACGATCGCGTAATCGGCCGCCAGCTCCGGATCGGCGACGCTGTCGACCCGGACCGTGCCGGGTGCGGTGACGTGTGCCGCTTGCATCATGGACTCCTTACTCGTGCGTGCTCAACTCGTGCGTACTCACGCGGTGACCGCGAAGATCCGCGCGCCGCGGAAACAGACCCGCAGCCGCGCCCGCCGGCCGGCCAGCGCCTCGGAGGTGGCGCCCTGCCAGCGCAGCACCAGCCGGGTGGCGTCGATCGGCCCCTGCAGCAGGCAGGCGTTCCGGTCGTAACCGGCGATCACGCGGTCCTGGTCGTCGACCAGCTCCGCCATCAGGTATGACTCGTTGTTGTAGTTGCCGAACCCGTCGCCCGGAAGCTGCAGGTTGAGCCGCAGCGGCCGGGCCGGCACCGTGAAGGTGCGCGTCTCGAACAGGCCGTTGGAGCGGGCGCTGACGTTGGTCAGCCGGTCCTCCGGCACGCCCCAGACCTGGTCTCCGTTGTAGAACAGCAGCTTGCCGGCCGCCTGGATGGGACCGGCCAAGATGCTCGTGCCCACGTCCTGGCCCCGGAACGGTCGCTCCCAGGTGAGGCCGTCGTCGCTCACCCACAGCTCGTGGCCCAGGGTGCCGGGGCCGTGGCCGTCGGGACGCATGGGCGGCAGGCCGTTGGGCAGGAAGCTGCCGCAGTACGTCAGCACGTTGAGGAAGTAGCGTCCCGCGTAGGTGAACGGCCACGACGCGTAGAACTCCAGGTCCGGCGGGTCGTCCGCGTCCGGCGCGACGTGGAACTCGCGCGGCACCAGCGGCCCGCCGACCCTGCGCATGCCGCGCGCCCAGCGCATGCCGAGCTTGTAGGCGTTCGGGGCCGATGGGCTCCAGGTGAGCGCGTCAGGCTCGATGCGGATGCAGACGGTGCGGTGCGCGTCCAGGAACAACTCGTTGACCCGCTTGTGCTCGCAGCGCAGCCAGCCCTTGTTGTAGGTGATGTAGCGCCCGGCCGGGCTGCTCCAGATCGCCCCCCAGCGGTCCCCCTCGGTATAGACCGGCCGCTTGGGCGCCTCCTCCCACGACTCTCCGTCGCGGCTGAAGAACGCGTAGGTGGCGAAGCCTTCCGGCACCTCCGCGTTCTTCAGGCACAGGAAGCGCTCCTGCTCCGGGCTGTAGCTCACCGTGGCCACGTGCTGCCAGTAGGTGCGTCCGGCAGGCTGTAGTCGTCCGAGTCGAGGACGACCCGCGCGTCGTCGAAGGTGCTGCCGTCGGCGGTGCTGGCGCGCCAGAGCTGCCACGGCGTGCGCTTGCCGCACTGGTAGCCCAGCACGTCCCAGCGTCCGTCCGCGCCCTCGGTCGCCAGCGCCATCAGGAACGGCGGCGACCCGAGGTCGGACATCCGCCGCAGCGGCGTCGCCTCGATGCGCGTGTGTCCCCACACCACCGGCAGGTCGCGCCGGTCGATGAACAGCAGCCTCACCATCCCCTCCTTCGCCGACCGCGCCGAGCTCCAGCTCCGGTGTCAGCAGATCGAGTTGCGCGTCGCCGTAGCGCCCGGCCTCGGCCGCAAGCAGGTCGAAGTAGTGGCTCCTGGCCCGTTCGCAGCGAGGATCGCTCGCGTCGTAGAACCGGTTGTGCAGCTCGTCCGGGTCGGCGCGCAGGTCGTACAGCTCACAGCGGTCGGTCAGATTCCACACCAGTTTCCAGTCTCCGTCGGTCACCATGCGCGACGAGTAGTGACCGTACCAGTCGCCGTGATACTGCGCGAAATGGACCGGGCGAGGCCACGGGGCGCGCCCGCGCGCGAAGTCCACCAGCGACTCGCCGTGCAGCGGCCCCGAGCCGAAGGTGGAGACCGGCTGCCCGGCGACGAGGTGGGCGGCGGTGGCGGTCACGTCGGTGAGGTTCACCGGCTCGCGACCGGCGCGGCGCGGCTCGGCACCGGGCACGCGCAGGATCATCGGCACGCGGTAGATCTCGTCGTACAGGTAGGCGCCCTTGCTGGCGAAGCCGTGCGAGCCGGCCATGTCCCCATGGTCGGCGGTGAAGACGATCGCCGTGCTGTCGTAGAGGTCCAGCTCCCGCAGCCGGTCCAGCAGCCGGCCGACCAAGTGATCGATCAGCTCGATGTAGGAGAAGTTGCAGGCGAGCGCGCGGCGCAGCTCGTCGTCGGATCGCCGGTTGCCGGCACCGCCCGGCTGCGCCTCCAGCGCCGCCAGCTTGCGCTGGTAGATCGGCTTGCCGGCGAAGTCGTCGAAGCGGTTGGGCCACAGGGGGATGTCGGCCGGGTCGTAGCGCAGCCCCCACTCCTCCGGCACCAGCCACGGGCCGTGCGGGCCGGGAAAGGCGCAGAACAGCAGGAACGGCCGGTCGGGGGTCGCGGCTGCCCAGGAAGTCGCTGGCGTAGCGCGCTGCGACGCCGTCCGGAAAGTCGTCGATCGGCACGTCCACGGTGCCGGAGTGATCCGGCTCGACCGAGCGCACCATCGGCCAGTGGTCGGTCGATGGATGCACTGCGTGCTGCCCAGGAAGGGCGGATCGGCGCCCGCCTGCGTGCCCGGCCGCTGGGTGTGCTCGAAGGCGCTGGCGAACAGGTCCTCGGCGGGCCGATGTGCCACTTGCCGAAGTAGGCGGTCTGGCAATCGGTCTCGGCGGCGGCCCAGTCCTGGATGGCGCGCACCGACGGCGGCAGGTGCCGGCAGTAGGAGTACTCGGGGGTCGAGTTGTTGAACAGGTGGTGGCCGTGCGGGTACAGGCCGGTCATCAGGCTGGCGCGGGCCGGCGAGCAGATCGCCACCGGCGTGTAGCCCCGGTCGAAGACCACCGACTCGGCCGCCAGCGCGTCCAGGTTGGGCGTGCGCACCAGCGGGTTGCCGTAACAGCCCAGC
Organism: Geodia barretti; assembly: GCA_030341885.1. Taxonomy (NCBI): domain Eukaryota; kingdom Metazoa; phylum Porifera; class Demospongiae; order Tetractinellida; family Geodiidae; genus Geodia; species Geodia barretti. Next base: position 23,866 of record CASHTH010001383.1, on the reverse strand, counting down.
AGGTCGCGGCGGAGCTGGTCGCAGAACATCACCAGCACGTTGGTCGCGCTCATGGGCGACGATCATAGCGACCTTCCGCTGGAGCCGTCCGGGGGGTAGCCTGAGCGCGGAGGCGAATGCGGCATGAGACGTGATCACGAAGGCAGGGTGGCGCTGGTCACCGGCGCGGCGCAGGGCATGGGGGCGGCGTGCGCGCGGCGGCTCGCGGCCGGCGGGGCCGCGGTGGTGCTGTTCGACCGGCAGGCGGAGCCCCTGCAGGAACTCGCCGGCGAGCTGGACGGGCTGGCGTGCCCGGGCGACGTGACCTGCGCCGCGGACGTCGATGGGGCGGTGGCCGCCGCGCTTGCGCGCCACGGGCGGCTGGACATCCTAATCAACGCCGCCGGCATCATGCTGCGCACGCGCTTCTTCCAGTTGGAGGAGGACGAGTTCGACCGCGTGGTGGCCGTCAGCCTCAAGGGCTCGTTCCTGACCAGCAAGGCGGTCGCGGAGCCGATGCGCCGCGGCGGTTTCGGCCGCATCGTCCACTTCTCCTCCACCGCCGGCCGCACCGTCAGCACCCTGGGCGGCTGCCACTACACGGCCGCCAAGCACGGCGTGCTCGGCCTGACGCGCGCGCTGGCCAAGGAGCTGGCCCCGCACGGCATCACCGTCAACGCGGTCTGCCCCGGGCTCATCGACACGGAGATGGTGCGCGATACCGTCACGCCGGAACGGATCGCCGCGTACGAGGAGAGCTTCCCGGTCTCCCGCCTGGGCACGCCGGAGGAGGTCGCCGAGGCGGTGGCGTTCCTGACCAGCGAGCACGCCGGCTACATCACCGGCGCCCCCATCGACATCAACGGCGGCGGCTTCATGGGCTGACGTTCGCGAGCGCTCCGTGATACGGTCACGCACGTTACAACCGGCGCCGGAACGTTGCCCGGCCCGATGATGACAGGAGTGGTTGATGCCGCAGACCTCGCTCGCTCCGCCCGTCGTCGTGTATCCCGATACGGATGACCTTCCCATGCCCGAAGGTGGCTTCCAGTTCAACGCCGTCAGTTATGCCGTCCTCGCGTTGCGCGTGCACTTCGCCCACCGCGCTGATGTCTTCGTCGCCGGCAACATGTTCATCTATGATCAAGAGGGCAATCCCAACTCTTCTCTGGCGCCCGACGTGTTCGTCGTCTTCGGCATTCCCAACCACACCCGCTCGACCTTTCTCCTGTGGGAGGAGCGCACCCCCGACTTCGTGATGGAGATCGCCTCCGCCAGCACGGTCGAGCGCGACCGCGTGGAGAAACGTCGCCGCTACGCCACGCTCGGGGTCAAGGAGTACTGGCAGTACGACCCGGTGGGGACGCTGCTCGAGCCTCCGCTGCACGGCTCCGTGCTGGACGGCGGCGAGTACGCGGCGCTGCCGTCCAGGGCGTTGGCTGACGGGGCCGTCGAGGCGTACAGCCCGGTGCTCGGTCTGCACGTACGGATGGCCGGCGAGATGCTGCGATTTCACGACCCGGCGAGCGGGCGCGACCTGCTGACCCACCAGGACGAAGCCCGCGCCAGGCAGGATGCCGAAAACCGGCTCCGGGACGAAGCCCGCGCCAGGCAGGACGCCGAAGCGCGCATGGCTGACCTCGAAGCTCGCCTCCGCGCCTTGCAGCGCTCGTCTTCTCCCGAGCCTCCGTCGGACGATCAGAGACGCTGAGGCTTTGCCGGCGCGGTGGCGTATACTGCGGCGCCATGCTGAGCGAGGCACAAGTCCAGGAGTTCCATGACCAGGGATTCGTTCTGGGCAACCGCGTACTCAGCGACGCCGACGTGGACGAGCTGCGTGGCGAGCTGGAGCGCGTCCTGACCGCCACCGACTTCCCCGACGGCCGCCGCCCGGTGCGCTGCGCCGACCTGTCGAAGAACGAGGGCCGGCCGGTGTGGCAGATCGTCAACATCTGGCAGGCCAGCGACGCGTTCGCCCGTCTGACCCGCAACCCGTCGATCGTCCGCGACGTGGCCCGCATGACCGGCGCCAAGGAGCTTCGCGTCTGGCACGACCAGGTGCAGTACAAGCCCAGGGACATCGGCGGCACCACCTCCTGGCACCAGGACTCGCCCGCGTGGCCGGTGCTCACCCCGCCCGTGCAGATGTCGGCATGGGTCGCCCTGGACGACGTGGACGAGGGCAACGGCTGCATGTGGATGGTCGAGGGCTCCCACCGGTGGGGATCGGCCAAGGAGCTCCTGCGGGACATACGCTACGACTCGGAGCTGCCGGCCGAATATGACGGCCATACGATCCTGCAGGTGCCGCGCCCGGTGCCCAAGGGGCATGTCCACTTCCATCACGGCCTGACCTGGCACGCCTCGTTTCCCAACACCTCCGGCCGGCCGCGGCGCGCCATCGCCGTCCACTACATGCCGGAGACCACGCGCTACGTGGCGGCCAACGACCACACGATGAAGCCGCATATCACCGTCGCCGACGGCGAGCAGATGTCCGGCCCCGTCTTTCCGCGGGTCTACCCGCTCGAGACTGCCGAACCGGCCGCCGCGGCGGCCTCGCATACCTGAAAACGGAGCAACTGATGAAACGACGCATGAACGGCGGCCAGGCACTGGTGCGCTCGCTGGCCGCCCAGGGGGTGGCCGTCACCTTCGGCGTGCCGGGCGCCGGCCAATACGAGGCGGTCGACGCCTACTTCGACACCGACGGCATCCGCTACGTCTCCTGCCGCAACGAGCAGCCCACCACCCAGATGGCCGACGGCTACGCGCGCGCCAGCAACCGGCCGGCCAGCGCGCTGGTGGTGCCGGGCGCGGGCCTGTTCAACGCCTGCGGAGGCATCTCCACGGCGCTGCGCTCCTCCTCGCCCATCATCGTCATCAGCGGCTCCCCCGAGGACCGCCTCAAGGGCGCCTCCTCGAGCCTGTGGCTGGAGCCGATCACCAAGTGGTCGGCGCGCGCGACGAGTCCTGCCGAGGTGGCGGCCAAGGTGCCGGAGGCGGTGCGGGCGGCCTGCTCCGGCCACCCGCGGCCGGTCTACCTGGAGGTTGCCGCACCGGTGCTCACGCAGGAGGAGGAGGTCGAGATCGCCCCGCCGGCCACGATCGAGCCGCCCGCGGGCGACGCCGCCGCGCTGGAGCGCGCCGCCGCCATGCTCTCCGACGCCGAGCGGCCGCTGATCCTGGCCGGCACCGGCGTGCACCGCTCCGGCGCCTCCGCGGCGCTGGCCGCGCTGGCCGAACGGCTGCCGGCGCCGGTGGCGACCACCACGGCCGGCAAGGGCGCCATCTCCGACCGCAGCCCGCTGGCGCTGGGGCATGCCCTGCGCGCCTACGCGCCGCTGGTGGAGTTCGCGCAGTCGCGCGACGTCGTGCTGGCGGTCGGCACCCAGGCCGGTCCGGCCGGTCTGCTGGGCGTCGACCCGGACCGGGTGATCCGCATCGACCTGGACGCCGGCGTGCTGGACACCGGCGTGGGGGCCGCCGACCAGGCGCTGGCCATCGAGGCGGACGCCCGCCTGGCCCTGGAGACCCTGGCCGCTCTGGTGCGCCCCGGCCGGGCCCAGGATCCCACTGCGGCCATCGCCGCGCTCAACGGCGTGCGCTTCGGCGACACCGAGCAGCTCCAGCCGCAGCGCTCCTACATCGAGGCGCTGCGCGCGGCCATCCCCGACGACGGAATCCTGGCGTACGGCATGAACCAGATGGGCTACTACAGCCGCAACTACTACCGCGCCTACGCGCCCGACACCTACTTCGACCCGCGCGGCAACCTGGGCTCGGCGCTGCCGATCGCCATGGGCGCCAAGGTGGCCCGGCCCGACACGCCGGTGGTCGCCTGCTGCGGCGACGGCGGCGTCCTGTACCACATCCAGGAGCTGGCCACCGCGGTGCTGCACGGCATCGCCGTGACCGTCGTGGTGTTCAACGACAACGCCTACGGCAACGTGAAGCGCTCCCAGCAGGAGGACTTCGGCGGCCGGCTGGTGGGCGTCGACCTGCGCAACCCGGACTTCATCCGGCTGAGCGAGTCCTTCGGCGTGCGCGGCGCGCGGGTCGAGGACGCCTCGGCGCTGCGGCGGGAGCTGGAGCGCGCCTTCGCCGGCGACCAGCCGGTGCTGATCGAGGTGCCGGTCGGCGAGCTGAAGCGGGTCTATTGAGCACCCCCACCGGCTACGCCGACCTGGGCGTGCGCCCGTTCATCAACTGCCGCGGCAACGCCACCGCCATCGGCGGCAGCATCATGCCGGAGCCGGTGCTGGAGGCGATGCGCCAGGCTGCCGGCAGCTTCGTCGCCCTGGAGACGCTGCAGGAACGGATCGGCGAGCGGCTGGCCCGGCGCATCGGCGTCGAGGGGGCCCTGGTCTCCTGCGGCGCTGCCAGCGGCGTGCAGCAGGCCGCGGCCGCCTGCCTGACCGGCACGGACGCCGAGCGCGTGCAGCGGCTGCCGTACACCGACGGCTGGCGCAACCGCTTCGTGATCCCGCAGGTGGACGTGCACGACTACATCTTCCAGGTGATCGCCGCCGTCGGCGGCGTGCTGGTCAAGGTCGGCAGCAAGGAGTCGTGCCCGACGTCAGCAATCGAGGCAGCGCTCGACGAGGACACCGCCGCGGTCGTCCACTACCTGGGCAAGCAGACGCTGGAGCAACTCGCCGAGGTGGTCGCGGTGGCCGAGCCGCGCGGCATCCCGGTCATCGTCGACGCGGCGGCGCAGCTTTGCCGCCCCGCTCCAACCTGACCGAGCCCGTGCGCCTGGGCGCGGCCTGGTGGTGTTCTCCGGCGGCAAGGGCCTGCGCGGCCCGCAGTCCAGCGGCCTGGTGGTCGGCAAGGCGAAGCTGATCGAGGCGGCGCGCATGAACGGCTCGCCGGCCAGCTCCGTGGGCCGCGGCATGAAGGTGGGCAAGGAAGAGCTGATGGGCCTGCTCGCCGCCGTGGAGCTCTTCCTGGACGGCAGTGACCAGGAGGACTACCGCCGCTGGCGCGCCGACGCCGAGCTGATCGTCGCGGGGCTGGAGGGATCGACGGCGTGCGCGCCACGGTCGACGACGGCGACGAGCTCTTCTTCCCCGGCGGCGTGCCGCGCGTCCGCATCGAGCTCCTGGGCGAGCGCACGGCCGACGCCTACGGCGCCCCGCTCCGCGACGGCGAGCCCAGCATCTTCATGGGCGGCTGGGACGGCGGCATGTTCGCCGACCCGATGACCCTGCAGCCCGGCGAGGCCCAGCAGGTCGCCCGCCGACTCCGCGAGGTGCTGACATGAGTGATCCGGTCAGCTCCATAGTTCAGACCGAGCGCACACAAGGCCATCCAACACGACCCGGGCTGTTCGTCAGGACGATCCCACCCTCAGGTCGTTGTTCGGGGCGGCACGCTCGATTGACCCGCTCGTCCGCTCGCGCCAAGCGCACCACTACCTCGTCAAGCGTAAAGCCTGCCGGCGTGGCCTGCGCCAGCGGCTCCGCGAGCAACTCCTGACGGTCCATGACCACAGCCTATCGACTCATTCACGGGATTATCAGTCCCTGTCAGCATGGGATGGCCCTGGCTGTTCGTCGACCTCGGTAGTCAGATTGGCCGAACTGTGATTACTTCTCAGCCAGCTTCTGGTTGATCCGGTCGCCTTGGGAGACGAGGACGTGGAGATGGTCGAAGGTTTGCTTCGTACCTTGAATCTCTCAAACGGAATCGCCATAGTGATCAACTCTCCGGGAGGGTCAGGATTGGCCGCAGAGCGGATGATCAATCTACTCAGATCATACAGCGGCACCGGCGAGTACTGGGCGATTGTCCCGGGCAAAGCCAAATCAGCCGCTACCATGGTCTGTCTCGGCGCAAGCAAGATCCTCATGGGCCCGGCTTCAGAACTCGGGCCTGTCGATCCTCAGCAATTGGTACGCGGTAAGTTCGTCTCCGTTCACCATATCATCGACAGCTACCACAAGCTCTTCCGCGGTGCCGTGAAAGCCAAGGGGAACCTCGAGCCCTACCTCCAGCAGCTCTCGAACTACGACGCCAGGGAGATAGTATCTCTGGAAACCGAAACGCGAATCTAGCTTCCCTTTGACAGTGGCCGTCGTGCTTCACACACAGGATGCTATCTAGCATGACTCCCGATGAAATCAAGCGGAAGATGCAGATTTTCCTGCTCCCACGGCACACGAAGGCACACGGACGACCTATCTACCACGATGAAGCCGCGCGCTGCGGACTCAACATTGAGTTGAGCGATCCAAGCTCCGAAGCTTGGAACCTTGTGTATGAGCTGTATATTCGCACTAGTGAGTTCGTCTCCCATAACGCAGCAAAGGCGATCGAGACGGCCGACGATCTGCTATATTCGCGGCGTCCCTCGGAAAAAGCGGACGAGAACGATGCGCCTAGCAGTCACAAAGCCCACGGACACCGAGAGGTTGGCGCAAGCCGAGGATCGATATAATCGAATCATGGAGAGATCATGGGGAAGTCCCCTTTTTGTTCCAGCCTCGCAGGAGCAGAGACCCACCAGCCCGCCCCGGAAGACTGCGTCCGAGTGAGGACTTACCTGACGTAAAATCTTAAGCGACGGTTCCGGATCGAGTTCCATTGACGACGTTCCAAGCACTTGGTCGAGACTACTACATCCCACTCGTACGACCCGCGTGAGCGTCCCGCATGTGTGGCAGCGTGCGCTTGAAAACGCGACCGAGCTGAAGCTCCCGCCCCGCCTACCGGGCATGCCGCGCCGATCCGCCGCGTTTCCAGGACGGTCCACTGCCGGCCGCCCCGCCGCCGCCGATATCCTGTGGTGCCCCGCCGCACTGTCGCACAGCGACGGCGTCCGGCGAGGCCGCCGAGACGGCACGAGCAGCGCCGTTGGAGAGCGACAGGGTAGATTCTCGGCACGAGCAGAAGTGCAAGCCGGCGGAATCTCCCTTCATCTGCGCGTTCTGCGCGAGGGCGGCCTGGTACGCGTCCGGCAGACGGTCTGGTGGCCGTCGTCCCTGGGGCGGTAACCTGAAGGGAGACAACTGACGATGATGTACCGCGACACCCGGTACCGCAGGAGTAAGCCGCGTACTGAAGCGCAGCAGCAGCTGCCGCTCGGCAACCCAGACCCAGTTCGGCGGATGCGAGAAGAGAACCGCTACTACGTGGACAAGACCGCCTTCTGTTGGCGTCTGGTGGAAGAGGGCGACCGCTACTTTCTGTCGCGGCCGCGGCGGTTCGGCAAGAGCCTGTTCCTGGACACGCTGAAAGAGCTGTTCGAGGGCAACGAGCCGCTGTTCCGGGGCCTGTACGTGCACGACAAGTGGAAGTGGTCGGTGCGCTACCCGGTAGTGCGGCTGAGCTTCGCCAGCGGGAGCTTCCGCAAGCCTGATCTCGTGGACGAAGCGGCGACGGCCCAGCTCGAGGACATCGCGGTTCGGGCCGGCGTCGCGACCCCCCGCGGCAGCGCCCCGGTGCGTTTTCGCCGCCTGCTGGAGGCGCTGTGCGATCAGGCCGGGCAGCGGGTGGTGGTCCTCGTCGACGAGTACGACAAGCCAGATCCTGGACGCGATGAACGACGCCGGAGACGGCCGAGGCAAGAACCGCGACGACCTGCGCGGGCTGTACGCGACGATCAAGGACGCCGACGCCTACGTCAAGTTCGCGTTCCTCACCGGAGTGAGCAAATTCTCCAAGGTGAGCCTGTTCTCCGACCTCAACAACCTCACCGATCTGACCCTGGACCGGCGCTACGCGAATATCTGCGGGTACACCGACGCCGACCTGGACACGGTGTTCGCCCCGGAGCTGGCCGGACTCGACCGCGAGGAGATCCGCCGCTGGTACAACGGCTACAACTGGCGGGGCGACGAGAACGTGTACAACCCGTTCGACGTGTTGCTGCTGTTCAGCAAGCGGGAGTTTGGTCCGTACTGGTCTCAGAGACCGGCACACGCCGAGACGTGTCCCTGATCGATGACGCTCGCTGCTGCGGCGCGGCACGGTGGCATCCCCAATCTCCTGCACGAGTTTGGGAGCGACGACGCCTTGCTGTCGAGGTTCGACGTGCGGGACATGGCGCCGGAGGCGCTGCTGTTCCAGACCGGCTACCTGACGATCCGCGATGAGGAGCGCGCCTTCGACGGCACTCCCCTCTACCGTCTGGGGTACCCGAACCACGAGGTGCCCTCAGGAGTCTGAACGCGAGCCTCCTGGCGGCGCTGACGCCGCCGGACGCGGTGCGCCGGAACCCGGGCCTGACGTTGGTGGAGCGACTGCGAGCGCGCGACTTCGCGGGTATCGAGGGGCTGGTGCGGGGGCTGTTCGCGAGCATTCCCTACGAGTGGCACACGCGCAACGAGATCGCGCGTTACGAGGGCTACTACGCCAGCGTGTTCTACGCTTGGCTGGCGGCGGTGGGGCTGGACGTGACCGTGGAGGACAGCAGCAGTCGCGGGCGGGCGGACTTGGCGGTGCGCTTCGCCGGCGACGTGTTCCTGTTCGAGTTCAAGGTCGTGGAGCAGGCGGCCGAAGGCACGGCGCTGGCGCAGTTGCAGGCGCGGGGCTACGCGGAGAAACACCGCCCCGAGGCGGCCGACGTGTACCTGATCGGGGTGGAGTTCAGCCGCGAGCAGCGCAACGTGGTCGCGTTCGAGACGGCGAGCGGTTGACGGACCGCAACGCCGTCAGCCGCTCAAAACTGATCTTGAGGCGCGTGCCGGTAGCCTGTGCAAACCGCACCAGTGTCGTGGTGGACGGACGCGTGCGCCCACCCTCCAGCCGAGCAATCGCCGACTGCGTCGTGTTCATCCGCTTGGCGAGTTGCTCCTGGGTGAGTCCCGCGCCCTTGCGAGCCAGGATCACCGCACGGGCTATCTCGAACTCCGGACCAAGTGCGTCATAGGCGTTCCGGTATTCCGGATCGTGGCTCCATTTCTTGTGCAGGCGATCTACGTTGCTTCCTGGTTCTCTGTTGTCCAACTCCGCCGTCCCTCGGGAAGTTGGTCACTCCGTGAGTGATCAATCTGGCGATCCTCAACCACACGTACAAGTGGGTGAAGATCGGGAAATAGGCGATTCCCGCCTACCGCTCGACGAGTGAACGGGGTTAGGATGACCCGGTGATCAGGCGCAGGCTGCCGATCGGCATGCAGACTTTCCGCAAGCTGCGGAGCGCGAATGCTACTACGTGGACAAGACCGCCTACATCGAGCGGTTGCTTGACGAGGGTACGCGCACTACTTCCTGTCGCGCCCCGCGGCGGTTCGGCAAGAGCCTGTTCCTGGACACGCTGAAGGAGCTGTTCGAGGGCAACGAGCTGCTGTTCGAGGGCTCCACATCCACGAGGGCCATGGAAATTGGTCGGAGCGCAATCCGGTGGTCCGGCTGGACTTCGCCCGCGGCCACTATCGGGGGAGCCCGGCTCTCTGCACGCCAACGTGTCGGCGCAGTTGGACGGCATGGAGTGCAGGGCCGGGCGTGAGTCCCGCTACGACACGGCCCCGGAGCGGTTCGGCTATCTGATCAGCTCGCTGCCACGAGCGCAGCGGGCAAGGGGTCGTGGTGCTGGTCGACGAGTACGACAAGCCGATCCTGGACGCGCTGGAGCAGCGGAACGTCGCTCGCGCCAACCGCGACTACCTGCGCGGCCTGTACGGGGTGATCAAGGACGAGCGACGCGCACGTGCGGTTCACGTCCTCACCGGGGTGAGCAAGTTCACCAAGGTCAGCCTGTTTTCCCAACTGAACAACCTCACCGACATCACGCTCGATCCGGTGTACTCGTCGATCTGCGGCTACACCGAGGGTGACCTGGACACGGTGTTCGCGCCGGAGCTCGCCGGCCTGGACCGGGAGCAGGTGCGCGAGTGGTACAACGGCTATAGCTGGCGCGGCGCGGAGAAGGTGTACAACCCCTACGACGTGCTGCTGCTGCTGCGCCGCCGCAAGTTCGCCGCGCACTGGTTCGAGACCGGGACGCCGGCGTTTCTGGTGCAGACCCTGTTCGAACGCCGCGTCTCATCGGTATCACTGGGCGACACGGTGAGCACGGAGGATCTGCTGTCGGCGTTCGACGTGGACCGGATCGGCACCGAGGCGCTGCTGTTCCAGACCGGCTACCTGACGATCACGGGGGAAGAGGAACTGGGCGGCAAGGCGCTGTACCGGCTGGGCTATCCGAACCGGAGTCCGCCAGAGTCTGAACGAGCAACTGCTGCGGCAACTGGTGCAGGATACCGCGCGGCAGACGGAGAACAGCATCCGCCTGGCGCGTCTGCTTGCGGCGCACGACTGCGCCGGCCTGCAGGAACTGTTCCATGCCTTCTTTGCGAGCATCCCCTACGAGTGGCACACGAACAACGACATCGCGAAGTACGAGGGCTATTACGCGAGCGTGTTCTACTCCTACTTCGCGGCACTCGGCTACGAGATCGTGGTCGAGGAGTCGAGCAGCCACGGCCGGCTGGACATGGCGGTGCGCGCCGGCGGGCACGTGTATCTGTTCGAGTTCAAGGTGGTGGAGCTGGCACCGCCGGGCTCGGCTCTCGCGCAGTTACGGGAGCGGCGCTACGCGGATAAGTATCGCGTCCGCGGCGAGCCGATCCATCTGATCGGCGTGGAACTCAGCCGCGAGACGCGCAACGTGACCGCCTTCGAGGTAGCCGACGCCTGAGGCCGCGCCGCCGCTCCGTCAGCCGCTACTCGGCCTCCGCCAGAAGCACTTCCTGGACTTCGACGGTGAAGTTGCTGCCGAAGTCCTCGTCGTAGGAGATGACTTCGAGATAGAGCCACTCCCCGGAGAAGCTCTCGATCAGGGCCGACTTGTACTCGTTGCCGTTGATGTAGCCGGCCGATGCCAGCTTCCTTCCGTGGATGCCGTCGTCGTAGACGTAGAAGTGGAACCGCCAGGTGCCGCGGATTTCCTGCTGCGTCACCTTGATCAGGTACATCGTGCCGGGAACCACCGGGATCTTGTAGTAGCTTTCCCCCTCGGCCTGCACCTGTCCGGCGTAGCTGGCGCCGTCGATCGTCATGGGGTCCTGCTCCTCGCCCTCGTTGTCGAACGTCTCCTCGATGACGTGCAGCTCGAAGTTGGCGCCCGATCCCTTGGTGTGACGGCCGTCCACCGAGAAGTAGACGGTGTCGGCCTCGGCGATCACCGACAGGACCTCGTCCTCTCCCCTGAGGTTGTCGGACGTCTCCTGAACGACGGCGAAGTGGGCGTCTCCGTCATGCGCATGCGTGGATTGGTCATCGTCGGACTCCTCGCCGTGAATGGACAGATCGGCATCCATGGTCGGCGACAGCAGCTTGATGGTATAGGGGCCGGCCCGGAGTCGACGCGAAGAAGTAGTAAGCTTCTGCCCTCCCCTACCGCGGACGCGATCTCCTCGCCTACCGGGATCTCCATGGGCTGTTCCGCTGAGCCTTGATCCTGCAATCGGTCGCGCTCTTCGACGGTCAGCGTGAACGGCGTTCCGGAACGGTGTTGTCCCCGGCACCTCGACGTAGAGGACCTCGCTGGTGGTCGACACCGTGACGAACTCGTCCTCGGTGTAGCGCTTGCTCGAGCGCCCCAGCTCGTCCCGGTACAGCGGATCGGCGAAGACCAGCAGATCGGCGTTCACCTGCAGCCCTTCGATGGCTATTCGATAGGTCGATCCGACGGTCAGACCGCCCAGCTCGTACAGGCTCGATCTGCTGCCCACCTGTCCCTCATAGGTGACCTCGCCGTCGAGACGGATCGGTGACAGCGCGCGCGACTTCATCGACATAGGTCTCGCTTCTGGTCAGAAGGAGCTTGAACTCCGACTCCTTGTAGTCGTAGTTGTGCAGGATGAAGTACGCCGCGTCGTCCTTGGGCGTGAACTGGATCCGCTCGTCGTTGTCCTCGGCGTTCGTCGACCGGCCGAGCGAGTCCCGCAGAAAGGTGTCGTCCGAACCCAGGTAATAGATGTCGAGATCGGCGGACAGTCCGGTCATGTCGAGCCGGTATTCGGCGCCCGATTCCACCTGAGCCATGAAATACTTGCGTTCGTGGTCGGAATGCGTCGTGCCCGAGTACTCCTCATCGACGGTCAGCACGATCGGATCGGTCTTGTCGTATCCCTGGTTCTCTTCCTGTGCCCCGGCAAGGATGGGGAGCAGAGCGATGGCAAGGACGGCGAGAACAGTGCGGCACTTCATGGATGCCTCCAGGATCTTGAACGGCGTGATAGTAGACCGGGCGTTCCGGCCTCGCACGGAAACCTACGGCGCTGCCCGCCTTGGGTCAACGCTCAAGCCGCGGCCCGGCGAAGCGGCTGACGGGCGCCGTAGGTCAGGGTCCGCCACAGCCACTCGGCCGGGCCGAAGCGGTACCGGCGCATCCACCAGCCGCTGATCAGGATCTGTCCGGCCAGGATGGCGGCCGCGATCACGAGCGCCAGTGACGGCGATACGCGCCGCGCCAGACCCAGGCCGTATCCGTAGAACAGCAGGGTCGCGATGATCGACTGCAGGAGGTAGTTGGTCAGTGCCATCCGGCCCATGGCCGCCAGCGGCCGTAGCCACCGTTGCCATGCGGCACGCTGCCAGAGCAACGCGATGCCGGCGCCGTAGGCCATCGCCAGGAGCGGGCCCGCGACCGTTCCGTTCACCCACAGGCACATCAACGCGCTCAGCGCCGGCAGTAGACCGGCACCCGTGGCCGACAGCGCCGCCACCGGCAGCCCGATCACCAGGCCCCAGGTGCGCACGCGCCGCAGCAGAGCCCGATGATCGGCCGCTTGCCGGGCCAGTGGCGGCGGCCGGCGGCCAGCCCCAGCACGAACATGGCCAGCACCGTCGGCCCGATGACGAGCTGGATCCACGCGTTGCGGCCGTAGATCCCGACACGGGTCGCCGCCGTGCGCGCGAAATCTGGCTCCAGGTAGGCCGCCGTCGTGGTTCGCGCCTCGGTGACGGAACTGCTCCGCCGTCTCGCGATCGCTGGCGGCGATCTCCGCCGCGCCCTCGGGAGACGCCCGTCCCAGCGCCAGCGCCCCGAACATCAGCACCGAGGCCGCTGCCGGGACGATCAGCAGCCATTTCACCCAACGGCGCAGGATCTCCGGCCGCGCGCGGCGCAGGGGGAGCAACAGCAACCCGAGGATGGCGTAGACCAGGAGGATGTCCCCTTCCGACAGCAGCGCGATGTGCACGACCCCGATCAGGCCCAGCACCGCGGACCGGCGCAGGTACCGCGGGGGAAGCCCCGCGGCAGCGCCGCGTTCCTCGGCGCGCCGGAACTGGGTGGCGAAGCCCCACCCGAACAGGAACGAGAACAGCGTGAAGAACTTGCCCTGTGCCAGGGCGAACACGCCGGCGGCGACCAGTCGATTGAGCGGGGACCCTTCGTACCCGAAGCCGCCCAGGCTCCCCGGAGCCTTGAACCACATGATGTTGACGAACAGGATCCCGCACAGCGCGAACCCGCGCAGGACGTCGACGACCTCGATCCGCTCCGCGTCCCCGATCGGACCAAGTACAGCGGCCTGCTGGCTCACCGTCGCCCCTTCGCGTCGCCGATGACCATACTGGCGACGATAACAGGAACGGCGGCCACGCTTCGCCTCTGGCAGTGCCGCCAGCGACCGTCCACGTGCGCAACCGTCGCTGCACATGACTCGGATCGACGTGGACGTCGACGGCCCGACATTGCGATTCGGATGACGGAAAGCCATGATCACCTCTGGAATGGCAAGTCCACCACTTTCCGGCATGCCGACGGTCGAGCCTTGACCGTCCCTCTTAGAGCGGATCCAGCGGGTGTCTTACGCATAGGCGACACCCATGTGTTGCTGGAGGTTGTGGTACAAGCATTTCAATCTGGCGCCACTCCCGAGACGATCGTCCAATCCTACGACACGCTGAACCTTCCTGACGTATATGCCGTCCTGGCCTATTGCCTCATGCATCGAGAAGAGATCGACGAGTATATGCGCCGCTGTGACGCCGAGGCCGTAGACGTACGCCGCCGCGTCGAGGCGACGCAAAGGGACCAACGCGGCGTGCGCGAACGACTTATGCAGCGGGCGAGGGACGGTCGGATTGCTCCGGCTGCTGAGTGACGAGAACTTCGACAACCACATCGTGCGCGGCCTGGTCCGACGACTGCCGGACATCGACTTGACGTCTGTCCAGGAGCATCAGCACGTGTTGGTGGAGTAGCGAGCGTGAATGACACCCGATTCTCGCCCTCCATTCACGCCTTCTTGCCTCAATGGCGTGAATCTGATACGGTCTCCCACCAATGGCGACCTCGCAGCCGCTCAGAACGCGTATCCGGGATCTCAGACGCGAGTACGAGGCGCTGCGGCTCGGCAAGGAGTCGCTGCTGGCGATGATCGACGAGGCCGAGATCCCTGAAAGCGTATACAACTCGAATGCCATCGAGAACTCGACGCTCACGCTCGATGAGACCGAAAGGATCCTGCTGCAGCAGGCGCTCTCCCGGAACGTGACCGTAAGGGAAGTCTTCGAGGCCAAGAATCTCGCGCGAGTCGTCGAGTACAGCCGCAACAGAGCAGGCGCCGACGAGCTGACGCGCGACCTGATAGTACTCTTGCATCAGATGCTGATAGGCGGCATAGACGATGCCATCGCCGGCCGCTTCCGCCAGACCGGGGAGTACGTCCGCGTCGGCACTCACATCGCCCCGGCGCCCGAGCAAGTGGAGCCCTTGATGGCATCGTCCTTGCTCGACTATTCCAGCGATCTTGACTCCTACTTCCTGGACAGGATCGCCCTGTTTCACCTGCAGTTCGAGACTATCCATCCGTTCTGCGACGGCAACGGGCGCATGGGTCGGGTCATCATCAACTTCCAACTTTGCCAACTAGGATTGCCCTCCATCATCATCCTCGACAAGGAAAAAGACCTCTACTATCAAGCGTTTCGAGACTACGCCGGACGGAACCGGAGCCAGACCATGGAGCGCATCCTCGCCCTGGCTCTTCTGGAATCGTTGCACAAGAGGCTCAGTTACCTGAGAGGTGACGCGATCGTCAGACTGTCCGAGTACATCAGGCGCCGTGGCCTGTCGGCGCCGGCCGTCACCAACGCCGGCCGGCGCCAGACCATTCCAGCGTTCCGCGAGAAGGGAGTGTGGAAGATCGGAGAGCACGACACACCATCCGAGTAGCGGGCGTGAATGAAACCCGATTGTCGCCTTCCATTCACGCCTATTTGCTTCAATGGCGTGAATCCACCTCCGAGTCCCGTGTGTGGAGAGCTACCGGATGTTCGCGGTTCGGCGTCCGCCCCGGCGATCAGAGGAGGCTGTCCGCTCTCAGCTTGGCGACGAACGCGGCGTGTTCCGGCGTGTCGATGCCCCTGTTCAGCTCGGATAGCACGGTGACGAAGTCGCCGTCGAGGAGCGAGTTCACCGCCATGCGCAGACCGGGAAACGTCCGGCTGTGCAGAATACCGTCGGCGGCCGGCGACAAAGGCCTGTACTCGTCGTCGGTCAGCACGAACCAGTCGATCGTGCGATCGTAGACTCGCCAGACTAGGTACTCCAGCACCCCGTTGCGGCGGTAGGCGTGCAGCTTGTCATGCAGGTCGTAGGCGGCGCTGCTCGCCACCACCTCCACGACCAGCTCCGGCGCCCCCGTCACGTAGTCGTCGCCGTCAAGCTGCGATTGACCGATGGCCGCCGACTCGATGCGCATGAGCACGTCGGGCTGCGGTTCGTTATCCCGGTCCAGGCGCACGGTGGCGTTGTCGAGAACCGAGACGCCGGCCGTCGATGCGCTGTAGACGCGCAGCCAGGCCAACAGATCGCCATGCTTCTCGGCATGGGTGGCGCGGACGGGCGACGGCACGTGGACAACCCCCTCTATCAGCTCCGCCTTCTTGATGTCGGGTCTGGCGAGGTAGCGCGCCTCGAACTCGCAACGTCGAAGCCTGTCGCCGTTCTCCAGGGGAATGACAGGAGGCGTGGAGACAGCGACCGCGACCTCCGCCAAGCCGGTCGGCACATCGCCGGTGCCCATGCGAAATCCTACAGCGCGCCGTCGATCGGCGGCAAGGAATCAGGCGAGCGAGCGCAAGACTCTCGCTTCAGTCGATGCGGAACAGCCGGCAGGCGTTACCCGCGTAGATACGCCGCAGGTCCTCCCCGGGCAGTCCGAGCTCCTCCAGGGAGTCGATCAGGAGCTGTATCTCCACCCATGGATGATCGCTCGCGAACACTAGGCGGTCGGCGCCGGCCAGCTCGTAGGCGACGCGCACGGCCGGCGGCCACGGCGACGCGGTATCGAGATGGACCCGCCGGTACAGCTCGGTGGGCGTCTGCGAGATGCGCTCGATGCCGCGCTTCATCACCTCGGTCTGGTTGCGGATGCGGCCCCACAGGTACGGGAGCACGCCGCCGCAGTGCGGCTGCACCACCTGCAGCGCGGGGTGCGCTCCAGGACGCCGCTGAGCACCAGGCGCAGCGCCGCCAGGCTGTGGTCGACCATCAGACCCACCATCGGAATCATCGAGTGATCGCTCATCTCGGCGCCCCACGGCGGCACGCACGGATGCAGGACCAGCGGCACGCCGAGTTGCGCGATGCGGGCATAGACGGACTCCAGGACGTCGTCGTCCACGGGGCCCGTCCCCACGTGCGAGTAGAGCATGACCCCGCGCAGGTCCAGATCGCCGGCCGCGCGGTCCAGCTCGTCGATCGCCGCGGCCGGGCTCTGCCACGGCAGGCAGGCCAGACCGACCAGGCGCTGGGGGTGGCGGGCGCACACCTCGGCCAACTCGTCATTGCAGACGCGCGCAGCCTCCACGGCCAGCTCGCTCTCCAGCAGCTCGGGGCCGGGCATGTTCACGCTCACCACGCTCACGTCGATGCCGGCGGCGTCCATGTCGCGCAGCTTGCGCGCCACGCTGTAGTCCTCCAGGTCGAGCCGAAACGACTGCATGTCGCCGTAGGCGACGATGTAGCGTCCCGCTCCGCCCGTGGTCGTGGGCGATCCGGGGTTGCGCGTCAGCGCCTCGGCATAGCCGGCGGGAACAGATGGCTCTGGCAGTCGACCTTCATGGCGGGCGCAGCGTGCGGTGCGGGCGGCGGGTCGTCAACGGAATGCCGGCGTGCTATACCGATTCGGAGCGAGCGCAACGATGAGTGATCGCAGCTTCCGAGTCGGCGTCGGCGGGATGATCCAGGAGTCGCACTCCTTCTCGCCGGCCAGCTCGTCCCTGGAGCGGTTCCGCTCCGGGCTCTACCTGCGCGGGCGGGAAGTCTTCGACACGCTCGGGAGCTGCCGGCACGAGGTGGCAGGGGGGCTGAGCGAGTTGCGCGAGGCGGCCGTGCCGCTGTTCTTCGCCTTCGCGGCCTCCTCCGGACGGCCGCTGGACGATCCCACCTACTGCCATCTACAGGCCGAGTTGCTGGGCGCCATTCGCGACGCCGGCCCCCTCGACGGATTGCTGCTGGTCACGCACGGAGCGATGGTCACCGAGGCGGACGACGACGGCACCGGCCGCCTGTATGCCGCGATCCGCGAGTTGGTCGGCCCGGACCTGCCGATCGTGGCCACGATCGACTGCCACGCCAACGTCACGCAGCGCATGGTCGACCTCACAGACGCGATGGTCTTCTACCACACGCAGCCGCACGTCGATCACGTCGAGACCGGCGCCCTCGGCGCGCGCATCCTCACGGGAATCCTGCACGGCGGCCCCCGGCCGGCGAAGGCGTTCCGCTCCCTGCCGATGGTGCTGCCGGGCGAGAACGGCAACACCACCGGCGGCGCGTTCGAGCCGGTGATGCGCGAGGTCGGCCGCCGAGGAGCGGCCCGGCGTCCTCTCCGCCGGTGCGTGCGCGGTGCAGCCGTGGATGGATCTGGCCGAGTACGGCTGCACGGTGATCGTCTACGCCGACGAGCAGCCGCTCGCGGACCAGCGAGGCGGACCGGCTGGCGGGACCTCTGGGACGCCCGGCACGACTTCATCCCGGTCCTGACCCGGCATCGACGACGCGATCGCGCAGGCGGCCGCGCCCGGCGACGGCACGTTCGTCTTCGGCGACAGCGCGGACGCGCCGGGATCGGGCGCCACCGGCGACAGCACGGCGCTGCTGCGGGCGCTGCTCGACGCCGGCTTCCGGCGCACGGCGCTCCTCAACATCGTCGACGCCGCGGCCGTCGATGCTGCGGAAGCGGCCGGCGTCGGCGCGCAGGTGCGCCTGACGATCGGCGCCTCGCTCGACCGGACCTTCTACCAGCCGGTGCCGATCGTCGCGCGCGTCGCGGGGCTCGCCCCCGGCCGCTTCCGGCATGAGACCGCGGCCAACACCGGGTTCCCGTTCGACCTGGGCGGCGTCGCGGTGCTGGAGGTGGGATCGATCTCGATCATGGCGATGCGGCGCGCCGTCGTGCAGTGGGACCCGGAGATGTACCGCTGCGCGGGCCTGGAGCCGACGACGTTCCGGGTCGTGCAGGTGAAGTCGCCCGGCGGATTCCGCAACGCCTACGGGCCCCTGGCCGACCGGATCTTCATCGTCGACCTGCCCGGCCTGTGCAGCCCCGACTTCTCGCTGTTCCCGTGGAAGCGGGTGCGCCGGCCGATCTTCCCGCTCGACGACATCCGCGAGCCCGAGCCCTGGCGGGCGGCGGGCTGAACGGCGCGACTCCATGTACTTCTCGTATTCCCGCGAGCACGCGTTCAAGGAAGTCGGCCAGACCCGCCAGCTCTTCATCGACGACGACGTCATCGCCAGCGTCCAGAACATCACGCGGCGCCGCCACTCCCCTCGCAAGCACCCGCCAACCCGCTGATGCGGCGCGATCAGCCGTGGGAGGACACGCCGTACTTCCGCACCAGCGCCTTCGACGTGATCAGGACCCCGCGGACGGCCTGTTCAAGTGCTGGTACGAGGACGTGCAGAACTACTTCGCGATCCGTCCCGGCATCGGCCTCACCGACGCGCGCGTCTGCTACGCCCAGTCCGCCGACGGCGTGCACTGGGAGAAGCCGCGGCTCGGCATCCGCGCGATCGACGGCATGGACACCAACGTGTGCTCGACCTGTCGCCGCGGGCGCGCGCCCGGACGCAGACCGTCATCCTGGACCCGGCGGAGAGGACCCGTCGCGGCGCTGTCAAGATGCTGTACGTCCAGTACGAGCGGCACGACCGCCCGCCGCCCGGGCTGCGGGCCGACGCGCACTCGTTTCCGGCGCAGAACCTGTACGGCGTCGGCCTGCTGCATGCAGGTGTCCTCAGACGGCGTGCGCTGGCAGCCGCATCCGGCCAACCCGATCATCCCCTACTGGGCCGGTGACGTGGAGATCCTCACCTACGACCCGATCGACCGGAAGTACGTGCTGTACGGCCGGGCCCGCAAGTGGACCTCGCCGCGTGCCGGGTTCGCGGCCGGCGACATGCCGGTGTGGCCGGACAAGCCGGACGGCGTGTGGAACACGCGCCGCTGCGTGCATCGCTTGGAGAGCGACGACTGCCTGAGACTGGTCCGAGCCGGTCATGGCCTTCGAGGCCGGCGCCGGCGACAACCTCGACGACGGGCTCTACGGGTTCGTCCCCTGGCGCGTGACGAGATGCACCTGGGGCTGCTCAACGTCTTCCACCAGGTGGACAACGTGATGGAGTCTACTAGCAGCACGGCACGGACAGGCCGCCAGTGCCACCGTCCCCGCTGCAGAGGCACCGGCCGCTCATCCCGCGCGGCCGACCGAGCGTACAGACCGCTCGGCGCCGAGCGACGCGCGTCCACAAGACGCCAGATCGAGTCGGACGACGAGGTCCGGATCTACTACGGGGGCATGAACGTCCACCACGACTGGTGGATCTCCGGCCATGCGGCGCGGCCTGGACCTTCCCGAGGTCCACGACCAGGAGCTGTCGCGCGACGGCCATCACCTCTGTCTGGCGACGCTGCGGCTGGTACGGCTTTGGGTGTCTCTAGCGCCGGGTCTACAACCGGACATCGTGAGACCAAGCACGGTCGTATCTCGATGCGCCCTTGCGTTCGATCAAGCGCCTGCTGCGGCCCGGCGGTTCGTGGAGCGTCGAGCGTCACCGCCGACCCCGCCGGCAGCCAGCTCTAGGCGGCTACGATCGACGACTGCCTGCAGTGCGGCTCACACCCGGTGACGCAGAGTCCTCGGCATCAGCGTGCGCTGGGCCGGCGAGGACGCCGTGAACGTCGCGCCGCGTGGCATCAGCTGTCGCTTCTCCACCTGCGCGACTGCGACCGCACCGATCTGTACGGGTGTCCGCTTCGAGCTCCGAATAACGGCGTCGGCTGGCATGTATCTTCTCGTGACTCTCCCGCGAGCACGCTTCAAGGAAGTCGCTACGGACCGCCAGCTCTTCATCGACGACCGACGACTCATCGCCAGCGGCCAGAACATCACGCGCGCGCCGGCACTCCCTTCAGCCAGCACCCGCCAACACCGCTGAATGTGCGGCGCGACCACAGCGCCGTGGGAGGACACGCCGTACTCTCAGCACCCGCGCTTCGACGTGATCATGAGACTTCCCGGCGGACGGCCTGTTCAATGGGCATGGTACGAGGACGTGCAGACTACTCTACGTTCGCGATCCGCCCCGGCATACGGCCTCACCGACGCGCGCGTCATGCTACGCCCAGATCACGAACGGCGTGTCGAGCTGGGAGAAGCCGCGGATCTCGAGCATCCGCGCGATCGACGGCAACTGGACACCAACGTGGATGCTGCGACCTCGTCTCCGCCCAGGGGCGCGCGCCCGTACGCAGACCGTCATCCTGGACCCGGCGGAGGACGACCCGTCGCGGCGACTTCAGATGCTGCAAGCGGATCCAGTACGAGCGGCACGACCGCCCGCCGTCGCGGGCTGCGGGGCCGACGCGCACTATCGAAACTTCGCCGGCGCAGTGCCTGTACGGCGTGGCTCTGCATGCAGGTGTCCGACGGACGGCGTGCGCTGTGCAGGTCCGCCACCCGTCCAACCCGATCATCCCCAATACTGGGCCGGCGACGTGTGCAGACTCCTCACCTACGACCGTCGAGACAGGACGTACGTGCTGTAACGGCCGGGCCCGCAAGTGGACTTCTCCGTCTCGCGCCGGTTCGCGGGCGGCGACATGCCGATGTGGCCGGACAAGCCCGCCGGCGTATGGAACACGCGCCGGTGCGTGTATCGCCTGGAGAGCGACGACTGCCTGAGCTGGTCCGAGCCGGTCATGGCGTTCGATGGCCGGCGGCACCGGTCGACAACACTCGACGACGAGGCTCTATCGGTTCGTCACCTGATGCTGCGCGACGAGATGCACCTGGGGCTGCTCAACGTCCTCCACCAGGTGGACAACGTGATGGACGGCTACCTGCACTACGGCCGTGACGGCCGTCAGTGGCACCGCCTGCACGAGCACCGGCCGCTCATCCCCCGCGGTCCCGAGCCCTACGACCCGCTCGGCGCCGAGACGCCGTCCACGCCGATCGAGGTCGGCGACGAGGTCTGGATCTACTACGGAGGCAAGAACGTCCACAACAGCTGGTGGATCTCCGGCGTGCGCCGCCCTCGAACATCCCGAGTCCACGCCGCGAGCTGTCGGCGACGGCGCCATCACCTCTGTCTGGCGACGCTGCGGCTGGACGGCCTGGTCCAGCCGCTCAGACACCCGCCGGGCGTGTCTCCACTCGGATCGTGGAGACCAAGCCGGTCTTCTCGATGGCGCCCTTTCTGGCGATCAACGCCTGCTGCCGGCCCGGCGGCTTCGTGGAGGTCGAGGTCACCGACACCGCCGGACAGCCGCTGGACGGCTACGATCGCGAGGCTATCTGCAGTGCGGTTCACACCGGGATAGTCGGTCCGCACCACGTGTGCGGTGGCGGGCGGACGCGTGAACGTCGAGCCGCGCGGCATCAAGCTGCGCTTCCACCTGCGCGACGCCGACCTGTACGGGTCGCTTCGAGCCCGAGTAGGTGGGGCGCGGTCGAATTGCCGCCCGCGCGCCGATCGGACAGACTGCCTGCCCGACGCAGCGAGGAGGCGACCATGGGAACGAAGCAGATCGACGCGTTCGCGGCGCATGCGAAGGACGCGGAGTGGATCAAGGACGGACTGGACTGCGGCCCTACTTCCGGTACCGGGACCTGGGCATCAAGGACGCCACGCAGGCCGGGTGATGGCGCAGGTGATCAAGGCGGCGGAGCCGTGCAAGGGCCCGATGGGCTATCACTCGCACGTCCTGGATTTCCAGATGGGCTACATGGTGAAGGGATGGGCCCGCATGTACTTCGAGGGCTTCGGCGAGATGCGCGTGGAGCGGGCGACACTTGGTACCAGCCTCCCGGCGTCAAGCACGAGCTCCTGGAGTACTCGGACGACTGGGAGGTGATCGAGATCACGATGCCCGCCGAGTTCGAGACCACGGACGAGGTACCCGAGAGCGACAGTACAGCCGGCGTCGCCAAGCATGGCGTCATGACCTGAAGATTGACGGGAAGCGGGCCATCGTCACCGGCGGCAGCCGCGGCATCGGCCGCTGTTGCGCGCTCGCGCTGGCGCGCGAAGGCGCCTCCGGTGCGTGGTCGCGCGCGACCGGTCAGGCCTGGACCGGGTGGTCGAGGAGATCGCCGCCCGCGGCGCGGCCGGGCACGCCGTGGCCGCCGATCTGGCGACCGCGGACGGCTGCCGGGCGGCCGTCGAGCAGGGCGCCGCCGCGCTCGGCGGGGTCGACGTGCTGGTGAACTGCGCCGGTGCCGCCCAGGGGGCCGACGTGCTGGGCCTGCCGGTGGAAACCATCGAAGAGCGCTGGCGCTCAAGAGCTACGGCTACCTGCGCATGGCGCAGCTCGTGATCCCCTTCATGAGACGCAGCGGCTGGGGCCGCATCGTGAACATCGCCGGCGCGGCCGGGACGAGCCCGGAGCGCGGCAACCTGCCGGTCAGCCTGGCCAACATCGCGGTGCTCACACCATGACGAGGGCGCTCTCCGACGCGGTGGCCGGCGACGGCATCCTGGTCAACACGATCTGCCCCGGCCTCACCAACACCACTCGGGCGCGGCGGCTGCATGCCACGCGCGCGGCCGAAGAGGGACGCGACGTGGACGAGCTGATCGCCGAGGCCGGCCGCGGCCTGCCGGCGGGACGGATCGCCGAACCGGAGGAATGCGGAGGTCGCGGTGTTCTTGGCCTCCGGCGCCTGTTCCTACGTGTTCGGCAGCTCCGTCTACATGGACGGCGGCTCCCGCCGCGGCACACCGTGAACGACATGGACACCGGCATCCCGTCCGATCTGCGCGTGGTCGTGACCGCCGGCGCGCGGGGTATCGGCGGGCCATCGTGGAGGGGCTCCGCGAGCACGACGCGCGCGTGCACCTGTGCGACATCTCGCCCGAGGCGATCGCGGAGTGCCGCGCCTCCCTGCCCGGCGTGACGGCGGCGGTGGTCGACGTGGCGGCGGTCGACCAGGTCGACGCCTTCTTCGACGCGGCGCTGGACGCGCTGGGCGGGCTCGACATCTGGTCAACAACGCAGGGATCGCCGGTCCTGCCGCCGCGGTCGAGGACATCACCGTCGAGGACTGGGACCGCACCGTGGCGGTGAACCTCAATTCGCAGTTCTACTGCGCGCGGCGGGCGCTGCCGGCGCTGCGGGCCTCGGGCCGCGGGGCGCTCATCAACCTGTCCTCGGTCGCCGGACGGCTCGGCTACGCCTATCGATCGGTGTACGCGGCGACCAAATGGGCTGTCGTCGGCTTCACCCAGAGCCTCGCCAAGGAGCTCGGTCCCGACGCCGACGGCATCCGCGTGAACGCCATCCTGCCCGGCGTGGTCGACGGCGAGCGGTTCGATAGCGTGGTCGTCGCGCGCGCGGCGGCGCTCGGCCGCGGCACGGCCGAGGAGGTGGAGCAGGAGTACCTGAGCCACGTGTCGCTGCGCCGCAAGGTG
>CASHTH010001381.1:0-20093 GCA_030341885.1 Geodia barretti | reverse complement strand
TCACGTGGTCCATGGGGGTTCAGATGTAGTAGTGCTCTCTGAACACTGGTTATGGCCCTACGAGCTACACAAACTGGATGAGTTCAATCCTGACTACCGAGGCCTGGGGAAAGAAGATCCTAGACTGACCGATACATCTGACAACTGCTCTAGGGGCTGTGGAGGGGTGGGGATTCTCTGGAGGAAGTCGTTTGATGTAACTCCAATCTCTGACATTCAATCTGACAGAATTTGTGGTATCAGAGTTAAAAGGACAACCGACGATGATCAGACATGGATCTCCATCTTGAGTGTCTACCTTCCCTGTCTAGACTTGGGGGTTGAGCTCTATCGCGACTCGCTGGTCGAGTTGGAAAGGGTGGTTTTGGAATCACAGCAGTGGGGGCCTGTGATTGTTGCCGGCGACTTCAATGCCCACCTTGGCCCCATGTGGGGGCCTAGAGCACACAAGAGCCCAAACGTCCAAGGTGTTCTACTCGGCGAAGTCCTCGATAGATGCAAACTCCATGCTGTGTCCTTGGGTGAAGCTACCTCTGGTCCCGACTATACTTACCACTCAGGGAACTCCAAGACCATCGTGGACTACATCCTGGCCGATGTCGAGGCCTCTTCCTGTATTGAATCCTGTGAAGTTCTCGAGAGCAGTGACCTGAATACATCAGATCACCTTGCACTGTCAGTGTCTCTCTCTTGCGACATACCCACCCAATTTGCAAACGATCCCAATTGGATAAGAATCGACTGGGCCAAGGCAGAAAAATCAGGAGCCATGCTCAATTTCCAGAAAGAAGTATCTGACAGGCTAAAGCCATTCACTCAAAGATCTAGAGGCAATGTTGACCACATTGATAGAGAGATTGGGCATGTGGCATGGCTGATTACAGATGCAGCCCGCAAGACACTACCAGTGCTGAAGTCAAGTAAGGCCCACAGATTCAGGGACAGGACACTATCACAACTATGTGCAAAAAGCAAGGAAGCATGGAGAGTGTGGAGTGGAGAGGGCAGGCCCTGTAGTGGTCCCTTGTACGATGCCAAGTGTGCTTTGCGGAGAGAGGTCAGGCAGCGGATAAAATATTGTTCTGCTATGGAAGAGAGAAGGCGAGTACAACGACGGGAGACACTTTTCCGAGCCAACTCCCATCTCCGGTTCCGTATTCCACACAAACGTGGGAAGTCTAAATGTACACGTCTTCGTGTGAATGGAGCCCTGGTCTCTGATCCATCACAACTCTTACAGGCATGGACCCAGCACTTCCAGAGTCTTGCCAAATCGCAAGAAGAGAAGAATCATGCACTAAAAGAATCAATCAAACAGTCATCACCCCTGCTCTCCGCAACCTTCCAGAAGGAAGAGGTCTTTCTGGACGTTCCTTTCAGTACCGAGGAGGTAGAGCACACTGTGAACAAGATGAAACTGAAGAAATCTGCTGGACCGGACAATCTCACTGCAGAACACCTGAAATTCAGGGGTCAAACCATCATCACGTGGCTAACAGAGATCTTGAACTCCATTGTCGATGTGGAGCGGATCCCGTCATGCCTCAAACTAGGAATTACTATCCCTGTGTACAAGGGTGGAGGCAAGGACCCCCTCAATGCAAACAACTATAGAGGTATCACCCTCAATTCAGTCATATCCAAAGTTTTAGAAACCCTGATTCTCAACAGATTGGAGCCTCTCTTCATGGAGGCTGGCTTGCCACATCCTAACCAATCAACCTATAGGAAGTGTGTATCCTGTGCAGACGCAGTTTTTGCCACCCAAGAAGTGATAAACCGATATCTCCAAGAAGGGGGAGAAGTGTACATGTGTCTTTATGACTTGGAAAAAGCTTTTGATTCAGTCGAGTTCCCCATCCTTCTGAAGAGACTGTTTGACGTCGGTGTTAACTCAAAAACGTGGCGTATACTACAAAATTGGTACATCGACGGTAAAAGTTCTGTACGCCTGGGTCAGCATGTATCCTCTCCCTTTGCTCTGGGTCGAGGGGTGCGACAGGGGTCCATTCTGTCACCAGCGCTATTCTCACTGGTCATGGACCCCCTGTTAAGACAACTGCAGTCACTCTCCATTGGTGCATCAGTAAACAACATGTATGTGGGTGGCTTTCTGCACGCGGATGACATTCGCACATTAACCTCTTCTACAACAACACTTGAAGCACAGATCTCTACCATCAAAAAGTTCACCGAAGACAACTTCCTGAAATTGAATACCTCCAAGTGTGAGATCGTGGCCTTCAAGAAATCGTCTAGCAGAACAAACCAAGAAAGCATCGAGGTTGGTGAATGTAGCTTTCCCGTGAGTGGTGAAGCAATTTGCTTAGGATACCAGTGGAAGCAGGATTTGTCTTCCTCATCTTCAATACAGAATCGCATTCAGAGAGCACGAAAGGCCTACTTTCAGTTTGGCAGCATCTACGCTTTTCAGGGCAAGCTGAGCCCTGTATCATGTTGCTCTATAGTGGAGACATGTGTTCTACCCATTCTTCTCTATGGGGTTGAAAACTGGGTTCTGTCACCTGAATCCATCCGAATGCTCAAATGTTTCCAAGGAGAGATCGCAAAAAGAATCCTGAAACTGCCAAAATGGTACTCCAACACCGCGGCGATCGTAGCACTTGGCTGGAACTCACTCCACTCAGTTTGCACCATCAGAAACCTAAGGTTCCTGCAGAGAGTCATGACAAATGAAGAAAGCATCTGTCATCGAGCTTTCTCAGCTATGGTAGATGACGTGGAGGCACTCAGTCTAGTGAGGGAATGCAGGGAACTGGAGGAGAGGTACAAGTCGAATTTTACATCAGACATACTGAGTGCCAATGAGCTCGCAGAGGGGCTTAACATCATCAGAAATGCACAAAAGATCATCAACAAGAAAGACCAACTGCTGCTGCTACAAAGGTCTCCACATCAGTTTGTGCACAGATCGCCGAGTGTGTTTGGTGGAAGAAAGTTGTGGGATCTATGCACTGGATCACGGCCCCTCAGTTATCAAGGGGATGAAGAACTTGTGAGGGTGATTACCTACCAGATCATTCACCCAGCAATGTCCTCTGTGCGATACAGCTGATCTGGACAAACCAACTCTGCCGAACATGTAATAACCAACCACACAAAAAGTGACAACTCGTGGTGCACTCTACTGACTCTTTGACTACCATGCCCCAACTTCTTCATCATGTGTATCTCCTACATTTTTTTTAACCTTGTCTTTATACATGTCAATGCCCGGGCCAGGCCAATTCAAACATGACTTTAACTTTCTAATAACATAAGCTGCCAATGAACTGCTTAACCCCACCAATATTTACCTCGTGACCGTGCGCATTGATAGGGAGAGGACAACATGCACATTGGGTCAACATCTAAATGTCTCTACACCCCTGCATATGCAACCAGCAGCCCATTATCTACTTTAATCAGTCAGAATTGTTTGTCTTTTGTCTAACCTCTCCTATGAACATTTGGAGTGACATGATAAATTAGAAATTCGGTGGTTTGTCATAGCTAACAACGATAAGACGAATGTGGCGATTCTCCTGAACGACTGCGTTCCAGAGATATGGCGTCAAAAACACGAAAAAGCCCACGTGCGGTCGATCGCGCACCCTCTCCTGCAAGGCTACATACGCGCCACAGCGTTATGTTTAATTTTTCGCTGAGCATGCGCTACGGCCCGTCGGTTGTCTAATGGCTTCCATCATTTTTTGATCTCTGTCTCAATGGATCAACTTTGAGGCCATCATAGTATCACAGGTGGCAGCTTTGTGGATCAGCCATGCCTCCCCATCTATAAAACTCTGGCGAGAGCATTGAAACACAGAAGAGCAGATAGATTGAATGAACAAAATGAGATCCTCTTAACACCTGAGCAATGCTCTCAAACTGCTATATGCAACTACTACCCTGTGTTTTCAGCGAGACTCGTGTTACTGGCTCCGTCGATGACGCACGGCCCTGCATACCACTCGCGCGTTTAGCGCCGAGGGTTTGCACTTTAGTGCTTTTCATTTCTCCTTTTTGGTGCTTAAAGCCATCCCTATTATACATATCCCTTCATTCTGAAGAGATCTTTTCCACTTTTAAATGATTGCATAATGCACCAGGTGGCAAATGTATGCTGTTTACAGGATTAGGGAAGAAAAACTTGTGAACATTAACACTCAATGAAAAGCCACTGAAGTGTCAAACCCTCGGCGAACTGCGCATTGCGCGGTACCGCCTAATGGACGGACCCGCATCTCTCGCTTAGTAGCTCACGGAGAGTCTGACACGGGCTAGCTACGGTAGTAGATAGCATGCGGGAGTCAATACACGCCCTTCGCTGTGGGTTGGGCCATGGAACACGGTCCGCGACAGTGCCAGTTTGTCGCTCTCGAACGCAGTCGTTTCAGGAAAATCGCCCATTTTTATTTTTCAGGCTCGTGTAATTCTGAAGCTGCTGGTATCGCTAATGGGTCGCTTCGTAGCCTGTATAAGCGTCGACACACACACACACACACAAATGTATTCATAGCCTAGTGTCATAGTGTACATAGTAGCTACTTTATGACATCACTAACAAAAACAAGCAGCTTATATATCGCTAGGCAAACCTGCTTGGTTTCAGTCAGGAACAGACTCCAAGTAAAGTATGCTACTTAATACTAATGTAACTGTAATCTTGCTAGGATAACATAATAAGTAGCATAGCAAAATATAAATTACCCAGTTGTATAATAACTTGTGGAAAGTATGGCACATGACTATTAAGTAGTTCAGTTTGCAAAAAGACTCTGGACCCAAGCAGGCGGAGTGGCCTAAGCCCCTTCCGGAATGTGGCGCATGTCGGGTAAAGAGGCCTGACACATGCTGTACATGATGAAGGAATGGGAGCTCCCCGAATGACCAGAAAATAATTATTTATAGTCTATCTCTCTACCACTTACTGTTTCCACGCAAACCTGCCAGGTCTGTGGTTAGAATTACATGTAATTTACGACACTGACAGTTGCTGCTATGACGCTGACAAAAGCCGACACGCTCTCTCCCCCGTTTTAACTCTTATCTAAATTCCCTCCCCTTATCGTCGTGATGATCCATACCCAACACAGACAGAGATGAAACGACTACAGTACCCCTCGCACGTGGGCAAGTAGCGCGCCGAGGTTAGGAAGTGACCGGTGTCTGTGGGGAGGGTAGATAATGGAGACTACTCTGACTCTGCTTGTTCTGACTGCTGTTATTGGGTGAGTCTCTATCTACTCACTCCCAGTCAGAGTGTGCTGTATTGTTATGGATGTTCTCATGGTTATCAAGTTGTGTGTGCACTGCGCCCCCATTATAGGATAATGCAAAGTTAGTTACTTAGTGTATATAGGTATGTCAGTGTAGGTGTGTCTGTGTAATAAGTTTACCAACGTAATACCGTTCAGTAATACTAGTTTAGCAACTTGCGCTCAAGCATCTGCTGAGCTTGAATTATGGAGTGACTGTGCCATCTGTAGACATGAGCATCCAATGATAGGTGCCGTGCCGATTTCCACTTATACACCAAGCCTGTTAACGGTGCATAGAGCATCAACGAGACATTCTGATTTCTGTTGTAAACCATTATTATTCGTCATGTTTAATTATGGTTTATTTTCCTTACAGCCTGTCACAGCAGCAGATTCTCCCTCGGTGCCTCTGAGTATATGGGCAACTAGTGGCCTGTAAAAGAGTTAAATCCGTAGGATCAGGGAAGCTTCAGAAAACATGTGTGTGTTTGTTAGTCGAGATGCATAAGTTTCTCTTGTTGCTGCTATTTTCATGCAGCTCTAGCTAACCCTATGGATGCCATGGTATCCTCCTTAATAAGCAGAAATTGATTTCTAAATACTAGCACCTAGTGATATGCCCTCAATATAAATTTTGTCTTCACTTATGGGGCGCTGGACCTAACATTTTATGCCCGTGATGTTTAAAGGGTTATTTTGTTGTTGTTTTGATATGTTTGTAATGTAGTTTACGTTTCAAAATGCAGTCAATATTCACTCATCACTACACAACAATGGAAGGAGATGAGTGCAGAGTAAATGCCGCGTGAACCGTAAAAAGCTCAGCAATCAGAGATATCACACTGTTGGCTACAGTCATTTATCCCTCCCCCGATTTATTCTCGGAACAAGTAAGCCTTCTGAGATGATGATGCTGTTATGTGTCATGATAACTATATAAGTGATCGGTGCTCGTGTGTGTTTTTGTCTGTTTCGAGTATGACAATCAACTCCCCAACTCCTTGGACAGTACAACATTAAGTGTGACGAGGGCCGACTA
Organism: Geodia barretti; assembly: GCA_030341885.1. Taxonomy (NCBI): domain Eukaryota; kingdom Metazoa; phylum Porifera; class Demospongiae; order Tetractinellida; family Geodiidae; genus Geodia; species Geodia barretti. The sequence continues at coordinate 13,790 of CASHTH010001381.1, read as the reverse complement.
GCATTGTTTTATGTCGCAGAAATCGACCTACAGGGAAAGGAAGACTGTGTGTATAACGGAAAACAAAGGTTAGTAACTAACAGCTATATAGAGCACGACGTATTCAGCCACGGACACTAATGTGTCCAGAGCCTCCATAAGTCCATAACAACTCATTGGGGCTGTAATACCTGGTGCTTGCAAAGTTCAATAGGAAAGGCTGTCTTGTGTAGGTTACTTTATTTTATTACTAGTAGGCAAATGCATGGCATTCTTGGCGAGCGGGAGCGAGCACACAATGACTGTATCAGCACGAGCCATCCTAGCCTATTTTCAACTTGAACCTTAGAACCACGAAGATTGGAAAGAGGTATAGAGCCTCGGTCAGGTATCGAAGAGCGCAGGGAATGCCAGCGAATAGACGAGAGCTCTTTCGCTGGCTAGATTTCGCATCGATATGACAGCTAGAGTCTCCGAGCTGTTCCTTTTTGTGTCTTGGGCAGGCTTAATATTAGCATTTAGTTGGTATTGTCTGTGCCATTGCCATCATGCATCAACCAAAAAAATTTAAAAAAAGCTAGGCAGTGTATACGCATGACTATGACTGGCAGGCAGCATGTGAAAAATGTGAAATCATTTCGGATGAAAAGAAGCGCGTTTATAATCCTGGGAGCATGCAAAGTTGGATGGCGTACGGTCGTATATAGATGAATATATATAGAAAATCCGCACCGTTCGTACCACTAAGTTCGCTCGCTCCCGCTCGCCAACTAGCAGGGGAATGCATGGCGTTTTTGGCCAGCGGGAGCGAGCACACGATGACTGTATCTGCATAAGCCATCCTAGCCTATTTACAACTTGAACCTTAGAACCACGTAGATTGGAAAGACATACAGCCTCGGTCAGGTGTCGAAGGGGGCAGCAAATGCCAGCGAATACCCGGGAGTTCTTTCGCTGGCTAAATTTTGCATCGCAGCATGTAAAGCGTTCCCTATCACGCAAGCGACGCTGATGCAGACGAGCCTCTCTCTGCTCAGGAGTCTCACGGGCACAATATTCTCTTTCCCACTTTCTTGACGAAGGGCATCTTCTCTGGACTATGCGCACATGTATACGCACGACATTATTACAGGTAGGCAGCATGTAAAAATTGTGAGCGGATAAAAAGAAACGCGTAATCCTGGAGCATGCGCAGTTGGACGACGTACGGTCGTCGTAGATAAAAGCGCACGCGCATAATATTTTGCCTCACGCCTGCCAGCCAATGCGTCACAGTCCGACTGAGGCCGCTCGTGCACGCGCTCTACTGACTGCGCGCGAAGCCAGACTTCCTACGAATCTGCGCGCACGGCGGAAGCTATACTTCCTACGAATTCTTCTACTTCCTTTTGGTGACTAATTGACATTCCTAAGCGTGACTAATTGCCGAACGTACGTACGTACGTACTTACGTACTACGCATATCGCGACAATACGACCCGGAGTAGTTGCCTCACGCTAACGCGCTCGGCAATTATTGGCTAGCGGGAGCGAGCCAACCTAGTCGTTCGCCGGAGCGGAATTTTCTGTATACTAGTAAGCGAATGCATGGCATTTTTGGCGAGGGGGAGCGAGCACACAATGAATGACTGTCTCGACGGCAATTCGCCTTGTCTGATAGCTTCGGATCTGCTGGAGCCTGGCCTGTTGCGTTTCCTTTGATTCCGCAGCACGTATAACTCTTGCTCGTACACTACTTCTCGCTAGTCGTGCTTCCCTTTTCTTCCGCTGTTTCCGTGGCCAGGCGTTGCCTTGCCCGTTCCCTATCACACAGTCGTCGTCGAGAAAGACGAGCCTCTCTTGGCTCAGAAGTCTCACTGGCACAACGTTCTATTTCCCTTTCTCGTCGACGACGAAGGGCATCTTCTCTAGACCAATCAATCGCAGAATCGAAGATGCTGAGCTTGCTAGTTAGTTACTGCTATAGGGCAGCGGGGCAGCGGTTGCAGCGCATGCCGAGGAGAGTTCTCTCGCTGGCTTGTTCGATCGGCGCATATCGCGAGGCAGCGTGTGTGAATTTAAAAAAATTTGAAAATGATTTCGGATAAAAGAAGCGCGTAGCGAAGCCGAGCATGCGCACTTAGACATCGTAAAATCGCGCCGTTCGGACCACTAGGTTAGCTCGCTCCCGCTCGCCAATAGTATCAGAACTATTAACAAACTTGATGAGCAAGAGTTTGAGGAAACCTAGGGGCATAAGAGTAAGAACCAAGAAGAATAGATTTCCTAGAAAGCGCTGGTTTGATGAAGAATGCAAAACCCAAAAAAGAGTTGTCAACAGTGCAAGAAAAAACTTAGAACATTTCTCAGACAATCAGTTCAATCGAGAAAACTATTTCAGGGAGAAAAGGGTCTACAAGAAAATGGTTAAAAGGAAGCGAGAAGCAGCAACTATACAGCATTACCAAATGCTTGTGAGTGCTCAAAAGACAGATCCCAAGAGATTCTGGAAATATATCTCTAGAGCGAAGAGGAGGAGGGCTGCATTTTGCAACATAGACCCCAAAGCTTTTCTGTCCCACTTTACAAATCTAAACATGTCATCAGAAAATGACAGCTCTGTAGCTCTCCCTCAGTCTGCAACTCCATCACCTTATATCCCAGAATTGGATGATGATATAACAGAGGAAGAAACCAAACAAGCAATTCTTCATCTGAAATAAAATAAAGCGCGGACCACTCCCACATGGCCTGGAGGGGCAAGTCATTGTGGTGCAGCCAGCTGACCTGGTGTAATCCAGGAAGATAATCCCAGACTTGGCAATATGGCTGTTGTGCTTCGCACTGTATGTGGCAGTCCGGGCAAAGGATAGCCCCCAGAAGGTGCAGGAACTTATGGCCTACCAAATGGCAATTGCCAAATGGCCATCATGGGTTGTATATGATCAGAATTTTAGGCAGGAAGCGGCAGGTAATCCAGGGCAATCATGGGCAAAGGTAGACCCAAGCATCTACGCTCAATGCTTCACAGGTCAAGCAGTTAGCTCGGAGAGCTGGTGCTCCAGGTGCCAGTGCCTGGACCACACAACCAATAACTGCCCTTACCGCCAGAGAAAGCGGTCATGGAACTCTGCGATGGGCGGGGGGAGAGCTGGACAGGAGCAGCCGATCTGTATTAAGTTTAACAAATTCAACGGCGACTGCAAGTTCGGAAAGGATTGCAAGTTCCTCCACGTGTGCAGCACCTGCCGTGAACCCCATCCAGTGTCAAGCTGCAAAGCCGGCAAACAAGGCAGTGGGCTCTCTGGCAAGCAACCGAGACCAATGTGAACAATCGGAACAGGCATGATAGCAAAGTCGACCTGTGGGTGCCATATATCCTTAACTGTTACGTGTCATAATTATCCCACCATAAGGGACACTCTATACGCTTGAGGTAGCCACTCCTTTTATTCCTTTCCCCTCCTTTCGCATTTCTCCTGGTCTTCCCCCCCTCTCTCCTCTCTCTATTACTCTCTCAGAATCTCAGAGGGGCCAGTACAAGTACATCAGCCAGTGCTAGCGCTCGAAGCCTGTGCAGATGGAAGTGGAGAGTTGCCGGCTTACTTCTGCAAGATTGTGACCCCACTTAAGTTGGATGCTTGGCAGGAAGCATTGCAGGATCACCCAGACCAAGCCTTCGCTAACTATATCCTGGGGGGCATTAGAAATGGTTTCAGGATCGGATTCGACAGGTCCAGGGTATGCCTAAAGTCCCGGGGCACAAACATGCTCTCAGCAACAGAGCAGTCGCAAGGTGGTGCCGAAGTATCTAGGAGAGGAGGTTCAGGCAAGTCGCATGTGAGATCAGGCGTCAGGAGCAAGGGCTACCCAGAATATCATCACCCCCTTCGGGTGATTCCCAAAAAGAACAGGCCGAGAAAGTGGAGGCTGATAATCGATTTATCCAGCCCCGATGGCCATAGTGTTAATGACGGGATCAGCAAAGAGCTCGCTTCACTTACCTATATGTCAGTAGATGATGTGGTCAGGGGCCTACTGCAGCGTGGAAGAGGGGCCCTGCTGGCAAAGATGGACATAAAGCAAGCGTATCGTAACATACCAGTTCATCCGCAAGATAGGCTTCTGCTCGGTATGCGTTGGGAAGAGTCCATTTTCGTGGATGCAGCCCTCCCGTTTGGGTTAAGATCTGCCCCTTTGATATTCTCGGCAGTTGGAGATGCACTGCAATGGGTGATGGAAAGCATGGGGGCAAAGTGGGTTGCCCACTACATTGACGATTTCGTGACCATAGGGGCACCTGATTCACCAGAGTGTAGCGATAATGCGCAGATCATGCAGGCAGCATGTGAAAGAGTGGGTTCCCGGTGGAGCCTGAGAAAGTGAGGGCCATGCAACCACCATATCATTTATGGGGGTCGAGTTGGACTCACAGATGCTAGAGATCCGCCTCCCTAAAGAAAAGCTGGATCGCCTCAGGGCAGAGTTGAAGGAGTGGAGAGGGCGAAAAGCTTGCAGGAATCTTATTGGGTCTCTGTCACATGCATGCAAGGCCGTGCGGGCAGGGAGGTCATTCCTACGCAGGCTAATAGACCTCTCGACAGTAGTGGAAAAGCTTGATCACTACGTTCGCCTGAGCAGAGAGGCCAGGGCAGATATCGAGTGGTGGGTCCAGTATGCCGAAGCCTGGAATGGGACCTCCATGATGCAATCGGTGCAAGAGGCTCCCCCGGCAGCCGTGGTTACATCAGATGCCTCGGGAAACTGGGGTTGTGGAGCGTACTGTGGCACAAACTGGTTCATGCTGGAGTGGTCGGGCCTCTTCTCTGGTTGTCACATCACAGTAAAAGAGCTAGTGCCTATTGTAGTCGCCGCAACGGTCTGGGGGCCCAGTTGGCGGGGGAAGACAATCCTTGCCAGCTGCGGTAATATAGCAGTGGTGGCAATTGTCAATCATGGGTCATCGAAAAACACGGAGGCTATGCAACTGATGAGATGCTTATCGTTCATTGCAGCTACATTTGACTTTCGCCTAGTAGCAACTCACATCAGGGGGAGGGATAATATCTTAGCTGATGCGCTATCACGGGATAACTGGTCTCTCTTCAATTCACTATACCCCCAGGCGAGCAAGGAAGCAACTCCTATCCCTCCCGCCCTCCTCGACTTGCTAGTTGTAGCAATGCCCGACTGGACCTGCAGGCGCTGGACAGGACAGTGGAGTTCTATTTTCAGAATGGTCTAGCTGTATCAACCAGAAAGGCCTACAACTCTGTGAAGAAGCGTTATCACAAATTCTGCGCAAGCAAAGGTCTGGTCCCACTCCCATCATCGGAACAACAGCTGTGTCTATTCGTATAATTTTTAGCAAGTCAAAAGCTATGCCACGGTACTATCAAGTGCTACCTCGCAGCGGTGCGTCACCTCCATATAGCGGAGGGCTTCGGAGACCCTCTCGTATGTGACATGGCTAGGCTCGAGCAAGTGCTCAAGGGTGTCAAATCAGTGCAGTCCAAGGAGCCGCTAAGGAGAACAGCAAGGCTCCCTGTTACACCTGAACTGTTAGCCAAGTTGAGAGGGATATGGGTCTCACAGCCCGATGGCAGTATGTTATGGGCAGCAGCATCGTTGTGCTTCTTTGGGTTTCTGCGCTCTGGGGAGATAACAGTCCCATCAGACGCGACTTTTGATGAGGGAGCACACCTTTCCTTCAAGGATGTAGCTGTGGACAGTTTCCAAGACTCCCGACTGTTAAAGGTAGCGGATAAAGGCATCCAAGACAGACCCCTTTAGGCTGGGGGTGGACATATTTGTTGGAAGAACAGATAACAGTTTATGCCCAGTCACAGCAGTGTTAGCCTACATGGTGGAAAGGGGCTCAGGTCCAGGCCCCTTCTTTCGGTTTAGTGATGGAAAGCCTCTTACCCGAGCAAGGTTCGTGGCAAGGATGAAAGAAGCTCTAATCTCAGCAGGGTGGACTGCTCCCCTTACTCTGGGGCATAGCTTCAGGAGTGGGGCCCGCCACTACAGCTGCGAAACAAGAATCGGTGACGCCACCATTAAAATGCTTGGCAGATGAAGACAGCGCGTATCAGCTGTATATCAAGACCCAAGAGAGCACTCGCAGCCTACTCAAGACGCCTAGGACGCCAGCTATAACCAGGACAACTGTGTTGCGAGACTTTCATGAGGCTCATTTCATTTTCAGTTGAACCACGACGCGTGTGGCCATGGCGTGGAGAGGTAGCGGTGGTAAAAAGAGGAGTTTAAAGTCAGGAAGAGTGTCACGCTTTGGGAGGATGGATGGAATTCCCCTTGTGGGTGTAATATAATAAGCTATATCTAGCTGAGAGTAGCTAATTATAGCCCCTCAGCTTAACCACTATATATGCAAGAGCTACTCCACCATCGGCCACACACTCTATAGTGTTCATTAAGAGAGCGTCCCTATGGCAAGTGGTCTGTTGTTTTGTGCGCACTGAGCGTTAAATGAGTTCAAGCTCATTACGGATGTTAACATAGAAGACACACAGGGGCCGGGGCACCGGGCAGGTCAGTCACGACGCACGCGCAGAGACAGTAGGAGGTCTGGAGCGGCGGAGCGGGCTCAGGATAAATCTGCACGTCAATGCTGGCCTACGTGTAGTTTCTGAAGAGTGCTAGCCGGCGTATCGGCCTAAGTCACTTAGTCTTTCTCTTCCCACCCTAACGCCCTTTACTGATAGGCGTCTAAGGCTCAGAGCCAAAGCTCCACTGTGGGATCGTACCACATGTGCTAGTGTGGAGTTAGTTGATGGAATTCCCCTTGTGGGGTAATACACGGCTAATCTAGCACGGAGGTGGAGCTAAGTAGCCCCTCAGCTTACACTATATATGCAAGAGAGGCTAACTCCACCCATCGGCCACACACGCTCTAGCGTGTTCATTAGAGCGTCTATGGCAAAGTGGTCTTTGTCTTTTGGTGCGCACTAGGTAAGTGCTATCCCAAAGTGCATCAGGCCTCCAAAAACATCTTAAGAAGCTCTCTACTGTCATTTTGCCGGAAATGGAAAACTAATGAGGAAATCGGGTAGGTAGGTGGGTGCGCGTATACAGAAAAAGCAAACATACTGTATATTTGGAAGAAGCAGGTAGGTATCAGGCGGCCATTTCTTCTTTGAAAGACTTTCATCTTGACAAACAGTACAGACATAATATTGTACCTGGAGTCATGGTTCTCAAAAAGATGGTAAATTCAATAGGCAAGAAAACACATTTCCCAACAAGCACGAAAGCTGCTTCTTTTCCACTGTTACACCTATATCAAGTCTGAACATCCACCAGTCCTGTAATGCTCAAACTCTATGAGATATTATGCATACCACTCATGTGTTATGATGTGAGATGTGGGTTTTGAAGAAGATAAATACATTGAAAAAGTAGAATTATGGATACTAAAGCATTTCTCAATGTTCCCGGTCTCAACACAACCATGGCAGTCTGAGGAGAATTAGGACAACTTCTTCTTCATCTGTGGTGGAAGAAAGCCTGTTTGAAATATGGGACAGACTTTGTTCAGAGGACAATCCCACTCTACTAAAAGATGCAGCAAATCTCTCCATTCACAATGCAGCTAATAGAAGAAATAATTGGGTGGGGAAGATTTTGTCAACTATTCACCAGACAGGTTTTACATCAGATTGATGGCTTGAGCCTTTCCTAAGGAATAACTAATGTGCACAATGCGAGATCAGTTCCTACAGAAGTGGAATGAATATCTACAAGAGAACACAGTGAGAGACGCTCAGGGGAATAAATTGCGGACCCATAACAGAAAATTAAAACATATATCGAATTGGAACCTTACCACCGTTCTAAAATATCCATGAACCTAAATATAGCGTCAGCCATGGCAAGATACAACCAGCACACATCCACTGGCAATGTGAGGTGTAGGAAGGTTCCATAAGCCAGGCCTCTCCCTGCTAACAGATCGACTATGTACAGTCTGATGACACAATCGAAGATGAACATCACTGTGTGTGTGTGTGTCCACAATATTCATCAAAGAGGCAACAACAATAGAAACAACTGTAGAAAATCACCTTCCCTTTCATATCGTTTTATGTCCCAGGACCCAAGTTTATTGGCGAGCGGAAGCGAGCTAACCTAGTGGTCCGAAGACGGCAGCCGATTTTTACTATATATATGGTACCCGTACGTCGTCCAACTGCGCCTGCTCCAGTATTACGCGCTTCTTTTTATCCGAAAGGGATTTCACACAACCATTTCATATGCGTGCCTGATATCGAGCGGAATCAGAGGGAAAACGCAACACGCCGACGCTATCGAGTATTGCTGCACAGTCCAGCGAGAGATTTTTCTACATTGCCACTTGTTCCCTATTCCTGCAAGACCAATCAGATTGCCGGATTATGCCTGATTCGCGCTGTCGACTGACTGTTTTTGACTCGACTCGAATTGTCTACTTCGCTCGGGTCGTTTCGGCCTACTTGGTCCTGTGCAATGTATCTCACTGTTTTGTGCACACACAAGAGTGACTCATACGATTAGACCCCAATTGTAAGCGCGCTTCCGCTCGCCAAAAATGCCATGCATTCGCCTACTAGTATTTTTACTGAGCCATACACACCTGCAAGTGAACCACTCCGTATCCTCATTTATTTATCATTCTTTCATCATGCACAATAGTAGGTGACCAGTGAGCCACCCTGGCTCTTTAGTGGTCGTTAAAATTATTATTATTATTATAATATACGTCGTACGTCGTGTAATTGCGCATGCGCGGCTTTGTACGCGCTTCTTTTTTATTTCCAAATTCTTTACACATTTTCACACACGTGTGCCTCGCGATATGCGCCGATCGATGTAGCCAGAGAACTCTCCTCCATTTGACGGCATGCGCTGCAACCTTCGGTGACTGACCGAGGCTGTACCTCTTCCCAATCTTCATGGTTCCAAGGTGCAACTTGCAAATACGCTAGGATTGCCCGTGCACTATACGGCTGCATGCCAGCTGCCTGGTGGACCACGACTGACGAGCCGAAAGAGTAAGGTAAGTACCGTTCTGTTCACCTGCTCACCGTTCTGCCCATGTGCAATACGCATGTAGCAGCGACATGTAGATCTGTCTTGCTTCACGAAAGGAAAGATGTGCGCTGACTGCACGTTATGCAGCCCGAACATCGCGGGCAAATCCAAGTTGGGTCGCTCCGCTCGCACAACAATGTTTCACATTTCCAGTACTAGTGGAAATGTTAAACATTGTTGGCGAGCGGGAGCGACCCAATTTGGGATTTTCCCGCGATATTCGGGCTGCTAACGCCGTCAGCGCACAGCTTTCAAGCAAGACAGATCCACCTGTCGCCGTTACACGCGTACTGTACATTGGCAGAACGGTTAGCAAAGCGACGCTGATACTACAGACGAGCCTCTCTCTGCTCAGGAGTCTCACGGGCACAACGTTCTCTTTCCCTCTCTCTTCGACGACGAAGGGCATCTTCTCTGGACTGATCCATTAGTGCGAGAGTACAGAGCTACACACACGCTTATTCACCGCCTGCACGACCTACACGACATTATGACAGGGCAGGCCGCATGTAAGACGTTGAGATAAAAACAAGCGCATAGTCCTGGAGCATGCGCAATTGGACGACGTACGGTCGTAGATATATACTAGTGGAAATGTTCAACATTGTTGGCGAGCAGGAGCGACCCAACTCGGGATTTGGCCGCAGTGTTCAGGCTGCATAACGTGCCGTCAGCGCAGAGCTTTCCTTTCGTGAAGCAGTACAGATCTACCTGTCGCCGTTCAGCTCGATACGCATGTAACGGCGACAGGTAGATCTGTCTAGTATATTGGCAGAACGGTGAGCAGAACGGTACTTACCTTATGCTTTCAAGTCGTGGTCCACCAGGCAGCTGGCATGCAGCAGTATCTGCACGAGCAATCCTAGCTTACTTTGAAGTTGCACCTTCGAACCATGTAGATTGGGAAGAGGTATATACAGCCTTGGTCAGTCACCAAAGGTTGCATCGCAGGGAGGGGAATTCTCTGGCTGGCTAGATCGATCGGCGCATATCGCGAGGCAGCGTGTGTGTGTGAAATGTGTTTGATAAAAAGAAGCACGTAAGAAGCCGCGCATTCGCGCTTACACGACGTACCAACGACATATCATATATAGAAAAATCCGCTCGAACGTACGACTAGGTTGGCTCGCTCCCGCTCGCCAACAATATGTGAATAATTCCGGGCCGTTCGTAGCTACCACTAGGTTTCTAGCTTTTCTAGCAGTCAGGTTTGCATTAATGGCAGAGCGTTTTACCTATGGCGTCCAAAGAAACTCTCACTCCGCAGGTGTCAGGACTACATCCTAATTGATCGTGGCACGTCCGGACCTACTGAGATATGTGGCAACTCTTCAAATGGCGCCATGTCAGAGCTGGAGTCAGGGAGTTTCACTGTTATCTTCCGCACAAGTGAAGAAAAGAAATTTGGTGGCTTTGAGATACATGTCATCTGCTTTAGAGAGGAAGATAGGGATCGAAGAGGTGACTGTTTGTATGCCATCATAGATACAATACACAACATTATTAGAGTGGGAATAGTATCTATAACCAATGACTAAATATCTCCACAGGTTGTTTAACACCAATGGATTTTAACTCCTCCGTGTGTACTGCTGATAGTGGTGGTGGGGAACTGCACCCACAAGATAACAGTAATGCTCCATGGCTAGCATGTGTGACTGTGGTATTTCGTTAGGTACTTGGAACAGTATAATTAACCCGTGCATTGTCGTCAATGGAGGGAGCAGTTCAATTCTGGTTTTCATGTTTGGAATCATGTTTAGTGCCAATTACAAGCAGATCCCACTGCAGTGCTGCAACGGTATTCGGTTGCCAATAAGACCTAGGTAGCAATTGGCTATGCAGTAAACACTCCATTGGATATCTGTCGTTACATGTGTAGCTACAGTGTCTGCAACATCCAGTGTTCCAAGATAACACCCATACACTAATACACAAATGCTTAAGTCTGGTTTAAGCTGATGTATAGCTAGTCTTTGAGGAAAGGATTGTTGGTCAAAGATTCTGTGTTAGCTGCTGCTGAATTGCAACAGACTAGAGGTGTCTGTATGATTGTTTGTTAGCCCCAGATGAAGGTCGTGGAAGAAGGAGATGGACACTTACTCTGGCTCACCTACCAGGATATCTTCCCTGAATATCCTTCAGGCCTGAGAGATGAAGGAAGATGTTGCAAATTTTGTGAGTTTATAGACATTTGTGGAAGACTGAATTTAGGCGTCAGAATAATTGATGACTGAAGACAGTGTATTTACACAAAAATCTATGCAGCTTATAACAAAACTGGCTGTTCTGAGCAGAATTTGAAGACCCAGTTATGTACTTGTATAATTCTCACTCTATTCCTTCTGGTAATGTGCATGTGCAAATGTTTTCTACCGCATTTTCTATTGTCATTGCAGCACAATCTTTGGCATCGCAAGAAGAGGCAAGCAGGAGGAGACTTTGAATTCATTAGTAGAATTGTACTCCTAAACGAGTCGGTCAACTACACTGATAGTACCATCCGGATAGCTGGTACTGATGGTACTGAGACTGGACTGTGAGACTTGAAAAATTATTGACTCTATGGCAAGTAAAACACATGCCTTTCTTTCCAATAGATATGAAGGTATTCAACTTCTGAAACGTTAAATGCAATGGGAGAAATTGATACCTATTTCTCGTTTCACTGGTCCGAGAGAAAAGGTCTATCCTCACTTCTTTGGACCAGGTTTTTGAAGACTGTATATATATACTAGTTTTACCTTAAGGTGACCAGTACTTATTTTAATTTGAGGTTTTGCTGAGCCTGTATCAGACTCTCCGAACCCACTAACGTGGATGCCACGATTAAACAGCATACTCATAGCCCAGCCCATCAGTTAGCGTCACATCGTCATTTAATCGGCGAGCATGCGCTACGTCCACGTTGGTGTAGATACGAGTCCACGGCTCTGTCAGTTTCTTGATCTCTGTTCCATGATAAACGATAAACATGCTGAGCAAGGTATGTTCGCAATGTAGCATAATAGTTCAGGTGGCGAGCAGTTTGTGGTTGCGGCCTTGCCTTCCCATCTATAAAAACGTCTGTCGAGAGCATTGAAACACAGAAGGCAGATAGATTGAATAAAGCAAATAGAGAGCCTCTGAAACAGCCTGCAGTCTATTGCTCTAACCGCTAATGCAACTACCTGTGTTACGGTGAACTCGTGTTTACTGGCTCCGTCGATGACGCACGGTCCCAGCATACAGCGATGCTACAACTCGCTAGTTTATCCGCCGGGGGTTTTCAACTTTAGTGCTTTTCATTCTTTCCTTTTTGTGCTTTGAGCCTTCCCTATATCCCCCTTCATTTTGAAGAGGATCAAGTGAGATTCCCCGATGACGCTCTAATGTATATAGCTAAAAAACAGGGTTGATTCTGATATTTTGCACCAGTTTTTAGGTGCTCTTTAGTGTAATCTAAACACTATCCAGGTGATCCATTTTATGAGGGGTTTTTATCAGAAGAAGAAATAGAAACTGTAACTGTAGAAGCCATCAACTGTAATGGGCAAAGAGCAACAACGGTGGTAATTTCAACATGTTTTTACAATTACGGCATGCTAATTACTCTCACATTTTTGCAGTTCTCTCTGGTAGCTCCTGAATGTTAGCATGTAGCTAGTGGATACTTAGTTAAACGGTGTGTTAGAAAGTTGTAGTTTCTCTAATGTATATTAGGCTGTGATGTAGATATTAAAAAATAATAGTATATAATGTTATGTTTCACATGTTATTCTCTTCCTTTTCATAATCAAGTGTCTGAAAATCAATGTATGCTATCTCAGCCATGATCATAGTTCGAAATTTTACCATTTTGTGTATATGAATGGCATAGAGGTGTCTCACTGCTTATAGATCTAGTGTCGATGTAGCTACACTTTTTGCTTTTAGAAATGTAGCTAGGAGACTCACGGGAATGCTTTTAAGGTGATCAGCCACTCGTTCACTCTAATACACTTCACCTTCACCTTTGGTGTTCCAGCGCGCTCGAGTTCATTCCGAGACACAGTTCAGGATGATCGGCTAGCCTAGTAATTCGGAACAATGTCACAGATATCACGTAAGAACTGATTTGCTTTTATCGGACCTAATGTAATAGATGAATTAACACTCTCGCAACTCACATGGATAAGAGCAGAGTAGAAAAGGTATATCAGTTGCAGTCAGTTCGAGCTCCAAAATAGGTACGATGTGCCATGCATACATGTTACTACTAGACATAGTAGTCAGTCAGATACCTCTGCATAGCCAATGCAGCATGTAATTAAAGCTATACAAAATAATCTGAGTGCAGGTGAATGAAAGTGCACCCCTCGGCGAACACGAATGCGCATGCGCTGCTACTGCTAATGCTCGTGGTAGTAGGCTCTGGCGGAGAGTCTGACACGGGCTAGTTGCCAGTAGCAGTAGTAGATAGCATGCGGAGTCGATAGATGCTATACGTTGTGTGACTTCACTGAAGCCACCCAGGTACACAGAGCGAGACGGATCAGGTCGCGGTAGGGAAGCCCCGTGCCTATTGCTTTTCGCGTGTTTCCACGGCATACTCTCGAGCGCAGTAGTTCAGGAAAATGCTTTCAGGATCGCGTAGTTCTGAGACGTCGGTATCGCTCACGGCCGCCTCGCTCGCGAGAATAGCTGCTGACAGACAGACACACACGCAGAACGACTACCGTAGCCTTGGTTCGCATGCGCGCCTATGTTTGTGTGTCCTGTGT
>CASHTH010001380.1:0-13092 GCA_030341885.1 Geodia barretti | reverse complement strand
AAGTGATAGAGAGGCTCCTGTGGAACTATGGGCCAGCTAGTACCGATGGAGACGGTCCTGGACCTAGAGCACAGCGAGTACAGAAATGAGAGAGGTCGCTGGGAACTAGGCCGAGCTAGTACAGATGGACGAGTCTGGGAACGTAGGCCAGCTAGGAAAGACTAGGAGACGGTCACTGGGAACTAGGCAGCTAGTACAGATGCAGAGGTCCTGGGAATAGGCAGCTAGTACAGATGGAGAGGTCCTGGGAACTAGGCCAGACTAGTACAGATGGAAGAGGTCTGGGAAACTAGGCCAGCTAGTACAGATAGAGAGGTCCTGGGAACTAGGCCAGCTAGTCAGATGGAGAGGTCCTGGGAACTAGGCCAGCTAGTAGCAGATGAGAGCAAGGTCCTGGGAACTAGGCCAGCTAAGTACAGATGGAGAGGTCCTGGGAACTAGGCCAGCTAGTACAGATAGAGAGGTCTGGAACTAGCAGCTAGTACAGATATGAGGGTCCTGAAACTAGGCCAGCTAGTACAGATAGAGAGGTCCTGGGAACTAGGCCAGCTAATACAGATAGAGAGGTCCTGGGAACTAGGCCAGCTAGTACAGATAGAGAGGTCCTGGGAACTAGGCCAGCTAGTACAGATAGAGAGGTCCTGGGAACTAGGCCAGCTAGTACAGATAGAGAGGTCCTGGGAACTAGGCCAGCTAGTACAGATAGAGAGGTCCTGGGAACTAGGCCAGCTGAATACAGATAGAGAGGTCCTGGGAACTAGGCCAGCTAGTACAGATAGAGAGTCCTGGGAACTAGGCCAGCTAGTACAGATAGAGAGGTCCTGGGAACTAGGCCAGCTATAGTAGGGAGCAGCCGACCTCAACTGAATGTCTTGTGAGAAGTTGAGCATGGTGAGAGACTGCCTCAGTCTGTGGTACTCCTCCACCCCCTCCACTGGGGCGAGAGCAGAACCCTGCGGGGTCAGAGGTCAGACTCATCATTAGTATATATGTACTACACATCATATCAGTGAATACAGCAGTACTTAGTATACATATGTATGGGGACAATCAATTTATGTGTGATCGTTGAAAAGGAAATTAAAATAAATACGAGTAGCTACAAGAAGTAGTAAACACGTTTTCATGCGCAATTGTTCAGTGTGCATAGAGAATTACGTCTCCACACATGCCACAGTAGCTCCAGTCCATAGCTACCAGTAAACACACCCTCACACAACTTGTTAAAGGGCCAGTCAGAGGTAATTAGGGCTACATTGGTGTCATGCCAACCTACTGCCAGATGTACACACGCGTATGAGGCACACAAACGACCTTATTAGGAGTACTACACACCTGTATGTACTATAATATAGCTGCATGAGCCACATATGTATGTACTAGCTGTATGAGCCACATATGTATGTACTAGCTGTATGAGCCACATATGTATGTACTAGCTGCATGAGCCACATATGTATGTACTAGCTGTATGAGCCACATATGTATGTACTAGTTGTATGAGCCACATATGTATGTACTAGCTGTATGAGCCACATATGTATGTACTAGCTGTATGAGCCACATATGTATGTACTAGCTGTATGAGCCACATATGTATGTACTAGCTGTATGAGCCACATATGTATGTACTAGCTGTATGAGCCACATATGTATGTACTAGCTGTATGAGCCACATATGTATGTACTAGCTGTATGAGCCACATATGTATGTACTAGCTGTATGAGCCACATATGTATGTACTAGCTGTATGAGCCACATATGTATGTACTAGCTGTATGAGCCACATATGTATGTACTAGCTGTATGAGCCACTATGTATACATATACCCCACTATTAAGAGCAGTTAGAAGTGTAAAGCAGAACATATAAAAAAGATATAACACACAAACAAGACCTTGCTACGTATACTTGTACTACCACTAGTTAGGGAATTACTCCATAATACACGATGTGCATCACATGGTCTAATACCTTCATGCACTACGTAATAAATAATAAAATTCCGCCATTGGATGTAGTAAGAGTAACGTATTATAATCACTCCTGTTTGTTGGTTTGTACTGGCCACGGGAATGTCCACCAATCAGCAACTGACGGGCAGGTAAAGTGTGGGTGTCAACACAAAAATTGTGCAGTCTTGTCAAAAAATGTCGTCAAAATTTTACAATAAAGTAATAAATTGTTGTTTTAGGTGACCTGGGTGAGGTAGTGGTATTCGTTGATCTTGAGGAGGTGAAGAGATTGTCTCAACTGGGAGTCGGCCCCTGCCAGTAGGTAGTAGAAGACGTGATAGTTCCTCTCTCCCGGTGCCTGGCTTATGATGCGACTCTTCTCTAATAGATACTTGACTATTGAGGCTCTATTGGGCAGGGGAGAGAGTGGGAGGGGGGGATAGCAGGACCAGTAATGAAAAGGAAGAATGAATCACGTAGAAGGACTATTGAGGCTCTATTGGGCAGGGGAGAGAGTGGGACAGGGGATAGCAGGACCAGTAATGAAAAGGAAGAATGAATCACGTGAGAAGCCCCTGGACTATTGAGGCTCTGTTGGGGAGGGGGGAGGAGGGAGGGGGGAGGACAGGGAAGTGAGAAATAGTGGGTACAGTATGGAATAGAATTAGAAGCCAGTGTCCTTGGCTGTGCTCGGAACACCACAACGCAAGGGGCTTCTAATGCACGTAGATGTCACGGACTCACTTTATATCTGTATATTCAAAACGGCAGCTATGACATTAACATGTTCACTGAATAAACTCTTCACAAACAGGAGACAGAGTGACACGTCACATCAAACGCAGTGTACGTGTTATACAGACACATCTAAACAGCATTCCGCACACCATCAAAAGCAGTGTACAAATGTGTGTATAACATACAGCACAGATGGACAGCAGAGAGACAACACAAGGAATAACAAACATGCATAGATCTAAGACTCACCCGTAGTATGCGCCGTTCTCTTTGAACTGGACTTGAATGAACTTCCCAAACCTACTGCTGTTGTTGTTGGCCAGCGTCCTCGCATTTCCAAATGCCTGCAGACATGGATACACAACCAACACCCACTCACATACGGTGTTTAGACAGAGGATGTAACACGTGGGCAGGCCGGTAGCTACTTCATGGATGCCATATGCACTGCTGGTTATAATCCAGCCCGCAAGCTAAGCTGCATCATTACACGTGTAGATGTACAAATGTTGCAGTGCCCAGACAGGACCGCGTGAGCCCTGTAAGGGCGAATGCTGTCCTGTCTGGGTACTGCAACAGATTTGTTGGATATCCCTAGGCAAACGACATGTATGAACCCTGCTTGCACATGTAGGATTGTATAGGCTGATACAATCCCCCAGTACCTATAGCTTCATACATGTCGGTTGCCTAGGGATATCCAACAAATACAGTTTATAGAACATTCACGCTGTACTACAGTGCTCTATCATGCATGGTCCGCAGGAAGGAGAGGCAACCTCTACAGAATAAAGAGAGATCAGTCTTGCACGGGGTTTGGCCAAGTTACAAGCCGAGTGGCAGCTCAGTAGCTCAGTTGGTTCGAAGCGAGAGTTTGGAGTGAAATAGGGGAAAAGACGAAAGTTCAGTTATCCAAACAATGAACCCTTCTATGCGTCAGGATAAGCCACTTCTACGCATACACATGATCGAAATCTCACCATGCGTACATACCTCCAGGACAGGTCCAGTCCCTAGGCAAACGACATGTATGAACCCTGCTTGCACATGTAGGATTGTATAGGCTGATAAAATCCCCAAGTACCTAGCTTCATACATGTCAGTTGCCTAGGGATATCCAACATCTCACCATGCGTACATACATACCTCCAGGACAGGTCCCGTCCCGAGCGTGATGAGTTCAGACTCTGGGTCTCGGCCATCTTTGCAGAGAGACTCATGAGGTGGTGGAGGAGGAATTTGGTCGACTCTGTCTTCCCCGCGCCACTCTCACCCGCTGATGATGACGGTCTGGTTCTGTCGGTCACCCAGCATTGAGTGGTACGACCTGTGTGTACATGTGTACATGGGACATCAACATCAGTGGCTTAGTAAGCCAAGTGCATATGGGAATTTGCTGGATCGAGGATCCGCCACTTCAGAGAGAGATCGTTGAGTTCCTACATCGTCTACACTCCGAGCATCACCGTCAACTACTCGCCCTCATATAATTGCCTACCCCATAGGCTACTCTCCTTCAGTGGAGGTTACAAAGAAGAAGAAGAAGAAGAAGAGAAGAGCATACTGTATGACTTATAATAGGGCACTTGTGGTGCTGAATTACACGAAAACTGAACAGCTCGCGCTCTATACATAGAAAGAAAAGAGAGAAAAAGAGAAAAATATCAGGACTTCAGAAGGGCTACAATAATGTTAGCGTCATGAAGGAATTACATGGTCTTTTGGGAGTCAAAACACACGTGTACTATGTACGTGACAAGTGAGCCTGCCGTCTTCAACTGGTTAATCCCCCCCCACACACATTAGATATGAAACACTGTACCCTGTCGCAGTACATATGAAATACTGTACCTGTCGGCGATGGCAAAGATGTGAGGAGGCAGTTCGTCCAGTAGCCTACCCTGGTACAAGGCCGTGTACTTGGGGTTGTAAATCTGGTAGAAATAGTAGGGGTTGACCGCAATCAGTATCGTCCCTGCATACGTGTAGATCGACTTTGCTGAGAATCGAGCCTTTAAACAAGACAACATTGTCTCCTCGCAGAGTTCTTCAAGGATACAAAGGTCGGTAATTTGCCGCGTTAACCCCTCCATTCCCGGCGGGGATGAGTTCGGAGACAAGTTGTTGGAGCACGAGGCTGGCGTTGCGTTTCCGCTTGAGGTAGAATCGAGTGTCCTTGGAGCTCCAATTAGCCTGCCTGACGACAGGGTTTTCCCCTTCTTTGAGGAGGGTCCAGTTGTCCTCGTCACCGGGGCAACCCTCGTGTAGCTCATAGAGCGTCTTGTCTTCGAAAATCTGCAGTCGCTCCAGAGCTAATCGTATCACCTGGACAACGAGGAGAGAGACAGACAGAGATGGAGGGAGGGGAGATGTTGTTAAAAGTATAAAAAACGCAGGACAGCAAGAAAAGCGAGTCCACGAACTGCACGGTTCTCTATATTATTTGCGATGCCGGAATACTTAACACATTCACCGGCCAATATGCATTCTATATAGTTGGCGAGCGGGAGCGAGCCAACCTAGTCATTCGTTCGAGCGGAATTTTCTATATTATATATACGACTGGCTGTCGCAGGCGAAGCTTTGTGACGCGCTTCTTTTTATCTGAAACCATTTCCAAATTTTTACACATTTTCACACGGTGCCTCTCGATATGCGCCGATCGATCTAGCCCGCTAGAGAACTCTCCTCCATTCGACGGCATGCGATGCAACCTTCGGTGACTGACCGAGGCTGTACCTCTTCCCAATCTTCATGGTTCGAAGGTGCAACTTGTAAATACGCCTAGGATTGCTCGTGCACATACTGCTGCATGCCAGCGTTCCTGGTGGACAAGTACCGTTCTGCTCACCTGCTCACCGTTCTGCCAATGTACAGTATGCATGTAACGGCGACAGGTAGATCTGTCTTGTTTCACGAAAGGAAAGCTGCGCTGACGGCACGTTATGCAGCCCGAACATCGCGGGCAAATCCCAAGTTGGGTCGCTCCCGCTCACCAACAATGTTCAACATTTCCACTAGTAGATATATAGATATTTGAACATGAACCTGTTACATGTATTGTACCTCAAGGGTGGCGGTAGTTTGGGAAGCCAGAACTGAAGTGTAGTAAACTGGCCTCAACTCCCCTGGATACACCCTTATTGTCGTCGGGCGGTCCTCCATGGCAACCAGACAACAACCACACCCCTCTCAAAACAAAAGTGAAAACGTTTGCACCCAAAACTCTACAATAACGAGTTTTTAGTGTGTGGAGGGAATTCTGCCATCAGCAAAAGTAATATCTGTAAGAAGAGAAGGTAGATGCGTAAACTGATATTGGCATACATGTTACCCTAGCAACAGAGCTCTTTGGAGCGTACACGTTAAAAACCTACATACAACAGTATAATATCTTCACATGGTAAATGTGAGAGCCCACGGCATGTAAACATGCCCACACAATCAGAACACCATCTACAACATAACTACATGACACTAACAACAGGTCCTACATGATTGTACTGTACCTGCACATGCAGTGGTACAGTATACACATATATAGACATATACACATTGCAATAATACACCCAAGATGTATACATCAGCTGTACAAGATATGTACAACAATACAAGACAGGTACATAATGTGTACATGCCATGCATAATTCGTATATAGTGCACTGCCATGCACGTATAAGGTTATTTAACTTGCACATGATTTGGACATTAACAGTGGTATCCCCCTTCATTAATGGCGGCCAAAGTATTCAATTCATTTTTTTGGTGAACGAACATTTTCAACAACTCCACACGATTTCCGCAGGTGTGAATACAAATTTGACACCTCCACAAATAGATACACATTATTAAAGAATCACACATACATAAAACGACTAGGTAGGCTAATTTTTCACTTGACAAATAAGACTAAGTACAGTACTATAATACTAGCATAGTTTCACTATAGCATATAGTACCCACCATTCACAGTATAAACATGGAGGCTGTATTAAGTACATGCAGAGTGTAAGTTGTGGAGATAGGAATGTTAATTAGTGGCGGGTCACAATGGCCGTAGCAGCTGGTGGGTCTAGAGAAGTGGCCAAATATCTCAGGACAGAAGCTGTCAGGAAATGATGAATGGCCAAACAGGAGATTTGAAACCACAAACATTCCTTACTGTATGCCTAAACACAGTCCTACTCAATACACTACTGTCATATGTATGCATGACATTGAAACATGTTTGGCCTATAACGCAGTGTTATGCTTCAACACCATGCCACCAATGGGCAGAAGAAAGTGAGATTCTTGCATTCACAAACTTGTAGGGAGAAAGAAAAGGTGTCCTCATTTCAGGGGTGTTCTCAGAGAGAGGTTCCAATGTATTATACACAACAGTAAGATGCCAGCCTAAGCGTCCATAGCTAGGGCCTTTCGAGCGCTCACATTAGCTGCTATACCGCCTCGATAGCTCCACTCCAACACTATCATATTTGCACGGTGTGTGTGCAAACGGTGTCCCCATATCCCGGTGGTGTGAGGACCCTAACCAGAGTCGCTTGCCAAGAACTTCAATAGTCGTGGCGACACACCCTCCGTCCCTAGTACACACCTGACACGAGTACACGCATACTTGTGTCTCTGGTTTCAGTGAATACTATTTCCAAATGAAAATTCTTACTACATGTGTGCGTCAAAACTTTCATGTAGAATAAACACCAGTGCCTGCCCGTGATTTAAAGTATGTGTGTACTCTGTACCAGGCAGTCAAAGGATAGACCTGCTGACTACAGAACTCCAGTCTTGCTGACTACGGTAGCATAATAGAGATGGCACGGCAACTTGCATCATAGATGTACGAGTCTCATCATCGTAATACAGGTGAAAGGGTTCAACGCAAGGTGAAAGTTTAAACAGGTCAATAAACTATGCACATATTGTGTATGTACGTGCATTATGAACTCGTAGGGAGAAGAAGAGTGAAAGAAGCAAACGAGAAACTAAAGTTTCGACTAACTTCACAATTGTAAAGGAGAAGAGTAGTGAGTAACACAGATGAAGTGGTTATGGCTATGGTAGAGAGAGTCGGAGCTGATCTTATTACCTGATAATGTTCTCATAACCACACCTCTATCTGGGATATTTACTACCTATATGATGTGACAGTTCAGCTGATTAGCACGCACTTTAGTGTGTACAGCAGCACAAGCACTGTGGCTAGTAGCATACAAAAGGGTGACTAGCTTCTCCTGTTGATCAACCTGACATCTGTATCAGTAAATAATATACACTCGCACACAAGTTACAGCCTCTTGCTATATACTCAACCACTTGTACTCTTATACTTACTAGTGTGTAATGAAGCTGTAGTTGTAGGAACGTTAGGGGTCTAAGTACATACTGTACCTCATAAATGAAACCAGTTACCTGCAGTCGCTAGGTATATAAGAGAAGCCAAGTATTGGCTACAGGAACGTATGCAACAAACTGTGCACTTGCTACTGTATTACTGACCGACGAAAGAGAGCACAATGTATGTATGTAGTGTCTGAAGGCTGAAGGCGTGGCTGTCTCAGGTCTGTGAAGTTATATATACACTTACGAGATGCCGAATTTTCACTCAGAGCACAAACAACACTGCTAGTCTCTCTTCTTCCCTTGTCTTCTTCCGGAGCTTCCAGAGAACAGATGATTACCAACTTCGTATAATTAGAGAGTAATATTGATGAGCTTGCGAGCGAGCGTGAGCGCGCGTGCAATTCCGCAAGGCAATGCGCATGCGTAAATCCCGCGATGCCCTGTTCATGATCGGAAGTAGGGCGAGATAGAATCGGGCGAGGTCTAGGCTACGAAGTTGAACATTCATCAGTAGTAAGTCATTAGTTAATCTGCAAGAATGTTATATACCACCAACCATTTGCGATGCTGCGTGGTTGAGCTACTAGCCTAATGTTATGGCTTTTGAAAATCCTTTTTAGTAGCAATTGTAGTTGTAGTTACTTAGAGAGGATAGCAGGGTCAGGGTATCCAGTACTAATAGGCTAATATCTCAGATTTATATAACATTGGCTGCTTGTCACATGTTCGGTGTATAAATAGTGTCCATGCCTGCTATATAGCAGTGGCAAGAGATTTGATACTACCTTGGGTGGTGTTGCTTACTTTCTCTAAAAAAAGTGTAAAGTGTAAGGTGGTCTGCATCCAATGGCGTTTAGTAGTACAAAGCCAAAATTATAAGCCCACTGTTACTACTGCCATTGTGTATATATAGATCTAAAGCACTGTCCTACAGAAAGGGGAGTTGCTGGAGTAAATTATGGTACCCAACACTTACTCATGCACAGCAATGTTTACACAATCACTCACTACAGGACAGGCAGGCGAAAAAAAACAAGGTATGTGGTAATGAAATTTACCGCGGCCGAGAAGTACATAAGCATTTTGCTTTTCCCGTTTCGCATTTCGCGTTTCCCATTTCGCATTTCGCGTTTCCCATTTCCCGTTTCGAATTTTGCGTTTCCCGTTTTGCGTTTCCCGTTTCCCGTTGGCCTTTCCCGTTGGCCTTTCCCGTTGACCTTTCCCGTTTCTCATTTCCATTTCGTTTCTCATATTCTCCATTTGACGCTCACCTGCCACCTGGCGGCCGGCCCTGGTAGCTATATAGGACGCGGCGACCGAGAGCTGAGCTGCCAGCCGTGAAGTTCAGAGCGCTTAATGGCTACTTAGGGAAGGTGAGAGTGAGTCATGTGCAGCATTTTGGATCTCGGTTAGAGTTGTAGAGATGATGCCGTCGTCAGTGAATTCAGCCGGGATAAGTGATCGAGTGGGTGCGCGGAAAGCGTGAGGTGTTGGGGTGAATGTACGTTCTGGAGCTGTGAGGGTATTCTCGCAAAAACGCACTTGATCCCGGCTGAAACCTGTCCAAATTTCACTGACGACGGCATCATCTACAACTCTAACCGAGATCCAAAATGCTGCACATGACTCACTCTCACCTTCCCTAAGTAGCCATTAGACCGCGTAAGCGCTCTGAACTTCACGGCTGGCAGCACAGCTCTCGGTCGCCGCGTCCTAGCTACCAGGGCCGCCAGGTGGCAGGTGAGCGTCAAATGGAGAATATGAGAAACGAGAACTGAGAAACGAGAAACGGGAGACGAAACGGGAAAGGCCAACGGGAAATGAGAAACGCGAAATGAGAAACGCGAAATGCGAAACGGGAAAAGCAAAATGCTTATGTACTTCTTGGCCACGGTAGAAATTTGAATGATTTTTTGTTCTGTCTTATATGACGGCTGTTTAGGACCATCCATTTCCATCTAACTTTCTTCCATTTCCATTCAACTTCCATTTCCATTCAACTTCCATTTCCATTCCACTTCCACTTCCATTTCCCCATTATAGACTTCCATTTCCATTCCTGTCACGTGGTTTCTGCGCATGCGTTTTGTGTGGTTCGACTGTACTGAACCTACGAACATGGTTCATAGAACATAGAAGAGGTTCAGTGCAGTTGAACCACCCGGTAATTTGTGTAATTTTACTTGCGTGGGTTACGTAATGCAAATCGCATCCTAGCTCGGTGTTCTGATCTAGGTCATCACGTGACTGTTTAGCATTTATTATCCCACTCTATTGCTAGCTACATCCAGCTCTGTCTCCATCGCGAGCTCGGCCATGGCTGCTCTTGGTACGCACTTCTCAGATTGAGATTGTTCGATTTTTAGCAGCAAGAAGCTTCGTTGGTCCAATAACTTTTAACTCCAAACGGTCGAACCAATCTGAGAAGTGCCTGAGCTCACGATGGAGACAGAGCTGGATGTAGCTAGCTATGGAGCGGGATAATTATAAATAGTCACGTGATGACCTAGGTCAGAACACCGAGGTGGAGGCCAGGGGAGGAGGAGAGACCGAGGATGCGATTTGCATTACGTAATCCCCGCAAGTAAAATTACACAAATTCCGGGTGGTTCAACTGCACTGAACCTCTTCTATGTTCTATGAACCATGTTCGTAGAGAAGGTTCAGTACAGTCTAACCACACAAAACGCATGCGCATAAACACATGGCCAGAATGGGAATTGAAGTCTATAGGGGAAATGGAAGTTGAATGGAAATGGCAGAAAGTTAGATGGAAATGGATAGCCCTAAACAGCCACCATAGTCTTACGTATGCGCTGCACCTCTGCTTTAACTACATTTCAGGTGGTAAGTTTTATCTAGTATTTTAAACATACCTTGTTCTTAAATTGTTGTCTTCCTCTCTACCCATAACTGCCTTTTAATGCATCACCAACTACATTTCAGTCGGTAAGTTTTATCTAGTATTTTAAACATACCTTGTTCTTAAATTGTTGTCTTCCTTTCTACCCATAACTGCCTTTTAATGCATCACCAACTACATTTCAGCGTGTAAGTTTTATCTAGTATTTTAAACATACCTTGTTCTTAAATTGTTGTCTTCCTCTCTACCCATAACTGCCTTTTAATACATCACCAACTACATTTCAGATGGTAAGTTTTATCTAGTATTTTAAACATACCTTGTTCTTAAATTGTTGTCTTCCTCTCTACCCATAACTGCCTTTTAATGCATCACCAACTACATTTCAGTGGTAAGTTTTATCTAGTATTTTAAACATACCTTGTTCTTAAATTGTTGTCTTCCTCTCTACCCATAACTGCCTTTTAATGCATCACCAACTACATTTCAGTGGTAAGTTTTATCTAGTATTTTAAACATACCTTGTTCTTAAATTGTTGTCTTCCTCTCTACCCATAACTGCCTTTTAATACATCACCAACTACATTTCAGATGGTAAGTTTTATCTAGTATTTTAAACATACCTTGTTCTTAAATTGTTGTCTTCCTCTCTACCCATAACTGCCTTTTAATGCATCACCAACTACATTTCAGTCGGTAAGTTTTATCTAGTATTTTAAACATACCTTGTTCTTAAATTGTTGTCTTCCTCTCTACCCATAACTGCCTTTTAATGCATCACCAACTACATTTCAGATGGTAAGTTTTATCTAGTATTTTAAACATACCTTGTTCTTAAATTGTTGTCTTCCTCTCTACCCATAACTGCCTTTTAATACATCACCAACTACATTTCAGATGGTAAGTTTTATCTAGTATTTTAAACATACCTTGTTCTTAAATTGTTGTCTTCCTCTCTACCCATAACTGCCTTTTAATGCATCACCAACTACATTTCAGTCGGTAAGTTTTATCTAGTATTTTAAACATACCTTGTTCTTAAATTGTTGTCTTCCTCTCTACCCATAACTGCCTTTTAATACATCACCAACTACATTTCAGAGGTAAGTTTTATCTAGTATTTTAAACATACCTTGTTCTTAAATTGTTGTCTTCCTTTCTACCCATAACTGCCTTTTAATACATCACCAACTACATTTCAGATGGTAAGTTTTATCTAGTATTTTAAACATACCTTGTTCTTAAATTGTTGTCTTCCTCTCTACCCATAACTGCCTTTTAATACATCACCAACTACATTTCAGATGGTAAGTTTTATCTAGTATTTTAAACATACCTTGTTCTTAAATTGTTGTCTTCCTCTCTACCCATAACTGCCTTTAATGCATCACCAACTACATTTCAGAGGGTAAGTTTTATCTAGTATTTTAAACATACCTTGTTCTTAAATTGTTGTCTTCCTCTCTACCCATAACTGCCTTTTAATGCATCACCAACTACATTTCAGAGGTAAGTTTTATCTAGTATTTTAAACATACCTTGTTCTTAAATTGTTGTCTTCCTCTCTACCCATAACTGCCTTTTAATACATCACCAACTACATTTCAGAGGTAAGTTTTATCTAGTATTTTAAACATACCTTGTTCTTAAATTGTTGTCTTCCTCTCTACCCATAACTGCCTTTTAATGCATCACCAACTACATTTCAGCAGTAAGTTTTATCTAGTATTTTAAACATACCTTGTTCTTAAATTGTTGTCTTCCTCTCTACCCATAACTGCCTTTTAATACATCACCAACTACATTTCAGATGGTAAGTTTTATCTAGTATTTTAAACATACCTTGTTCTTAAATTGTTGTCTTCCTTTCTACCCATAACTGCCTTTTAATGCATCACCAACTACATTTCAGCAGTAAGTTTTATCTAGTATTTTAAACATACCTTGTTCTTAAATTGTTGTCTTCCTCTCTACCCATAACTGCCTTTTAATACATCACCAACTACATTTCAGGAGGTAAGTTTTATCTAGTATTTTAAACATACCTTGTTCTTCCCTTCTACCCATACTGCCTTGCGTAAACATGCGTTTCATGCAGTAAAAATATTATATATATTTCTCTAATGTGTCTGCCTTCTGTCACTGACTATATTTTAGTGACTAAATAAGTGACTCACTCAGAATGCAGCCA
>CASHTH010001378.1:0-20979 GCA_030341885.1 Geodia barretti | reverse complement strand
TCCTAGGTATACGTACCGATTCACTTTTATTTCTGAGAGGGAATTAATTTTGCGGAGGATGCACTGAAAAAACGTGCTCTCTGACCAACAAGAGCTTTAGTGCGGCAGCTACAGAACACAACTTACAACGAGTACGGTGAGTGAGAGCACGAGGAGCACGTAGAGTGGGGCATGAGAGATTGATATATGTGTGTGCAAGCATAGTCGCTGTCATGTCGTGCGATAGGTGTGCCACTGTAGTATTGGTAACAACTAAGGCATACGAAATGTAGTATAAAGGTGTCTGCGCTACCATGGCCTAGATCGATTACTCACTGCAGAGTGCAGATCATCCTCTATTCATAGTCGCAGGTATTAATCGTGCACTCTGCATAACTACTGCTCTTCCCAACGGTGCGTAGAAGTACAGCATCTGACAACTTTACTGAGCCAACAGGCACACAATGCTATGAGTGAGTGGCAATGGGCATGCACGACCATATCAACTCATTACTATATAGTATGGCTAATAGTACTTTATTGCATAAACACATCACAAGGTATACTAGTCAAGACGAGTTCCATACTTTCAACGTAAAGAGCATCCCTGTGATCATCATCAGGATTCAGTCACTAGTAGACCTAGAGTCCTCTATTAACATAGAACTGCAAGCATCGTCGCAGCGTCGAACAGTCACACAGCATCATCGGCACATTCGTGACCGTAAGGTCACCCTTTAGTGACTGCGCTCTCATTACGGCAACACGTAACCAACGGGAACGTACTGTTACGCAAAAAACAAAAAGGGGGGGGCATCAAGTGTCCAATCATCATACAAGTATAGTCTCTGCCTACCATTGCTGCCCCAGTTCGGGTGCTGCGTGTGTATTGCCCCATTATCTACCCCCTACCGCACGCTAATGCGAGTCTCATCCAATGAACTCGCTACTACACGATAGAGAACTCATACGACTGTATCGTCATAACTAGCACTGGAAGAGTCTCCCGTGGCGACTGATTCTCTCAGGACATTTGAGACGATCAGAGAACATATGAACTCATCGATGAAATATACATAAGTATCATTCCTCGTAGTGCAATATATAGTTATCTACATATCGAACCTGTCTTGGTCAGAAATATAGGCATTATGCTATTTTCGCTGTTGTAAGGCTGGCAGAATGGTAAAATCAATTCTCCTCACTGCTTCTCTCTGTACAATAAGACGATACGGAATTCGTCACGATGATACACTTGACTATATCATCAGAGATCCATCGATATTATATCACGTGGTCCACCTCAGAGTTATTTGAGAGCACCCTCGGTGACTCAACTGGATGATAGGTGTACATTTTATGGGGGGGGGGGGGGGTTACATGTCCATTATTGCGCTAGCAACTGCCATGGACTTGCTCTGCCAAAATTTTCGTTGGTACGCACCTTCGCTTCCCGTATTATCTACGTGTTTCACTGTCTATGTACTGACTCATTTCAAATTGTGTCTGTAAATCCGTAAGCGCAGATCACTGCAGCAGTACTGCACACAATGATAAAACTAAATGTGGGCCAACCAATTGAATGCGCATGAATGCAATAACACAGCTGAGGCGCGATGCAAATAGTGTTATCTACTCGGCGCATAAATTACAGAGATCAACATATATTATATACATGTCAGATATTCTATCTGCAAGCTGCATGAATAATTAGCATTTATCTATGTAGGACATAGATTTTGCTTGACAATAAAGTTCGCGGACACATAGATGTAATTATTTACATCCTATCATAGCTCCAGGCAGCTATGATAGCTAGGGTACCGTGTTATGCAATCCCTAATACTAAAGTACTGACCGTTCTTAGTGATACCTTTGAATGGTGGTCATGAGGCGTATGTTTTTAACTGGATTCGTAAACTCCGCCCACATCACTACTACTATTTGTCAAAAAAAGAGGGGACACGTCTCTAGAAGCTCCTCTTTTCGAGTTCTCACAATTCTAAGCTCTCTGAAAGTCTGGTAACACTTCTTTACTTTGTTCTTCCATGTAACATGCTGCACCTCAAGACAATCTTATTTGTCCCGTAGCATATAGTGGATATGTCATTAGACCTCATCGCAGTGCAAAGTTCCTATCGTGGTTCTCTCAAGGGTGGTCTTTTCGGGCACAGTTGTTTCTGATTGTCGACATTGGGGCCAGTCAGTCTGTTTTAAGTTACAGCGAGAGACCTGCTTTAGTCCTCTTTAGCACTGGAGAGGAAACACAGGCGGCCAAGGCTGGCCTCAAGGGAGCACAAGAAGAGTCGATCCAGTGCGTCTGTCCTAAGCTTACTAGGAGTTCGACGTTCAAACTGCACCAAGAACCGGGCTACTCGCCGAAGTGCGAGTGCACCAACTGAGGAGCTGAGGGGGCCGCCTGTGCTCACGCGATGGAGACGACGTAGGTGCGGAGAACGGAGATGGGTCGCTGGGAGAGACGTGCATAAGCGGCTGAGCTCGTGGTCGCGCCGCTCTCACAGGTCCCTGACATTTTACCCCAGTGAACAGGTCCCCCTTCTTTAGCTAGCGCACGTGCTACACGTCTCCTTCTCTTTGGTACTTTGCTCAACCTTTCTGTCCGTGTCCTGTATAATACACAGATTCAGTTCCTGAGGGAGTCAAGGGGGATGCAAGGGCTTGTTGATATGGAGGCTGTGGTCTTGGCTGTGAGCTACGAAAGACTTAGTACTGTGGTCTAGTACACGTCTCTCGTCTGCACTCCTTCCTGACCTCTTTACGTTTTATCTCCTTCCTTCTTCCTGTATCATGTATAATCACCGCCCCTAATCGCTTGCTAGTCTATTCGATTGCCAATTCTGGTTGCCCAGGCTATGATGGGTTTCACCAGATAGACGTGATTGATATGGACACCATTGACCATGCGTCAAATCTCAAACCGCGCAGTTTTCTATTCACGTGAGGCCAATAGAATACCCTCAAGATATTAGACACACGCTTTCCCATCTCCTCTTGTGCCTTACCTCATGCATAACATTTCACAAATATGGGTGTCGTGATTGGGTTGTAGGTTGCATTAATTGAAAATTTGGCCTTCCTGAAACTTTTCTGCTTGTAATCCCTTTTCCACTGTATGTATTGTACACTGCTCTCTTTATTTGTGGGTGGTGTGTATGTAGTGACGATGACATTGGAAGAGGTTTTCCCCAGGCTGAAGAGTTTGCCGGCCATCCTTCATCAAAAAAGCAACTATCGAGTGTCCGTTCTTGTAATGTTTACTGGGGTGCTACTCCGTATCCTTCAGCATCTTCTCTCTCTTCTCTCTCTTTGTTGCTCTCACTACATTGCCATTTTCTTGTGTCATTCGATATAAGTGCACATAATCCATTCTTCTTTCTAACTGCAATACATCTTAGTCACTGTTGGGGCAAATGATTCAGACTTTGACATGGACTGCTAGTCAAAGCGTAAGAACTTATTAATACCTCTTCTCACTTTCCCGTTACTCGGGCAGCCATATATGTTTTAAAACCCTTTCCCCTGCTCCTACCCCCTTTAAACCCTTCTCTCCTACTCTTAGCTGTCGTTTTACTATTTGCCCCTTTCTCTCCTGTTCTACCCATTTAACCCTTTTGGGGGAAAGAAACAATCTCCTACTCTTACTCCCTTTAAAGAGACCCTTTCTCACTCCGGTTCCTTCCCCCGTTTTCGGGTCCCTCTCGGTCGCAGGTTTGGTGGCTCTTAACCCCTTTCTCTGGTCTCCGGCGCGTAACCGTAACCCGTAAAACGAACCCTTGCCGCCGAGGGGATGCTCTTACCCCTGTAACCGGCTCAAAAAAGCCGACAGCGGACCACCGCTTAACCGTGCGGAGGAGCCGTTGCAGAAGGCCACATCAGGGTGGGTGGACTCGACTCAAGAGTTGCGTGAGGAGATGGAGCAACGGAAGGGTGGTACGGATAAAAGAGCGAGAGGAGAGGTAATGATTCAGTCATCATGGGACCGTGTACGGGGCCGCGGATGTCGATGGAAAAACGGTGACCTTGAGCCAGTCTAAGCCATTATACAGGAGGTTGCTTGATGGCGGAACAGAAGGTAGACTTGTAGTACTCTAGAACCTCCAATAATGATACTGAATAAAGGACACTTGTTTTTTTTCTATTCGTGTCGGTTAACTGAATGTATACAGGATTCAAGGGGAATGCAAGGGTCATTCTCCCTGGACTATCACCCTGCGTGGACTGCACTCTCGACCTTTACCCTCCTCAAGTAAAAAATCCACCGTAAAGTTAAAAAAACGGTAAAATTTTCCTTTGTGTCTTCTTTTTTTTGAAGGTCAACTATCCGTTGTGTACGATAGCCTCGAAACCACGCCTCCCCGAGCACTGTGTTGAGTATGTCAATATTCTACTTTGGACAAAAGAAAAACCTTTTGAGTACGTCATATAATAGTGATAATAATGGAAGTTGGGATGTTTTGTCACTCTCTCTCCCCTCCTCCTTCTCTTCCTCCCCTGCACTCCCTCCTCCTCTTCCTCCTCTCTCTCTCTCTCTCCCTCCTCTCTCCCTCTCCCCCTCCTGCTCCTTCTCTCTCTCTCTCTCCTCTTCTCCTCTCCTCCCTCCTCTTCTCTCGCCCTCCTCCTCTCTCCCAAGAGGGGGTATCACTGGATGGCGATAATCCAGATCACATGCAGTGGGTGTTTGAGAAGGCCCAGGGACGGGCAAGAGAGTATGGGATTCAGGGGGTCACCTACAGACTTGCCAAAGGTCGATAATATACTAGATCAAAACCCACACACTTTCTGCGAGTGAATGCGAGTCACACAATCGTGGCATATACTCCTTGCTACCAAACGAATTCTGTCAACAGGTGTGGTGAAGCGGATCATACCAGCTGTAGCCTCGACTAATGCAGTCATTGCTGGTAAGACTACAGTACTGTGTCATTTGCACAAGTTCATGATTATGTTTCTCTACTACTATCACAAGTACGGTAGTACTTGGTATATTATAGGGATGACATCCTGCATTATGCCCATACATTTGAGATTTTCATGTTTCACTTTCATATATATATCATAGCTGTGTGTGCTACTGAAGTCTTCAAGCTGGCAACAAGGTGTGTATGTTACTATAATTATACTGTTAACAAAATCTATTACATTATTACGTGCAATGTAACTCTATTTTGTCATAAAATTAATTGTCCCACAAAATTTTATTAAACTTTTGCATTGGTTCTCATACCTTTAACACTTAACCAGCCACCGACACATGAAATGTGTCCAGAGCCTCCATAAGTCCATAAGAATTTATATGGGGGTTATAATACTAGGCGCTAATACTTTATACATCAGTTTCTGCTTATTTAAGCAGATCCCCATGGCGTCCAATGGGTTAAACCACCTTCTCCATCAATTTCTGCTTATTTTAGCAGATCCCCATGGCGTCCAAAGGGTTTTGATTAAACCACCTTCTCCCCAGAAATTTTAGCTAGATACTCTTCCAAACAGTTGCAGCAAGCCGCTGCAGAACTTCATGGTGTTCAACGACACAGACGGAGTCTACACCTACACCTTTGAGGCCGAGAGGAAGGAGGACTGTATTTCCTGCTCCACTAAACCCATCTCACTCACGTTCACCACCGACACCACGCTGCAGCAACTCTACGACTACCTCAAGGAGAACCAAAAATTGTGAGCAACCACGACAAGAAGAGTTTTAGATCAGTCAACTGTTTTTAGCAGCCATGGCAAGAAGAGTTTTAGATCAGTCAACTATTTTTAGCAGCCACGACAAGAAGAGTTTTAGATCAGTCAACTATTTTTAGCAGCCACGGCAAGAAGAGCTTTAGATCAGTCAACTATTTTTAGCAGCCACGGCAAGAGATCAGTCAACTATTTTTAGCAGCCATGGCAAGAGTTTTAGACCAGTCAGGTTGAACATTTTTTAGCAACCACGGCAAGAAGAGTTTTAGACCAGTCAGGTTGAACATTTTTAGCAACCACGGCAAGAAGAGTTTTAGACCAGTCAGGTTGAACATTTTTAGCAGGCATAAAATTTTTTTTATTTTATAAGGAACCAGATAAGGTTTTAACCAGAGGTGTACATAAGAGATTTTTTAGAGCAATCAAAGAAACTTTCTCTCAAAAACTCTTATTCAACGCAGCTTGATGAAGGCTCCAAGCATTACTACAGTTATTGATGGCAAGAATAAGACCCTTTACATGCCAGTAAGTGAGTTTCTCGGTCTGATTTTTTGGCCCCTTTCAAAATGTTCTGGTTTAGACCCTAGATGCAGTTGAGAGGGCGACACGACCCAACCTCCAACAGAAACTAACTGGTTAGTACATATTTGAGAACCATTTCCAATTCCTTTTAGTAAGTTAGTTACTGAATATTATAGCTCCAAATTTTCAGGGCACTAAATTTGTGCGCTTGAGTCCAAAATCCACGAAACTAAACTCAATAACCTTTTTCTAGTTTCCTCAACTCGGCATTATTATATTATACATATTAGATGACTATAATGTGTGTGACTAAACTCTGCAGATCTAGGAGTGTTGGATGGCCACCACATCGTAGTGGCCGACGCCACTACACCCAAGCCAGTCGCCATCATAGTCAAATTCGAACAAGAAATGGAGCCTTGCGCCACCTAGGACACCATCAATATTGTGTATATATGTACATAACACCAATGGTTTTTCCCGTGTACTGCCAGCAAAATTTCAACTGTGAACGTTGTGACATCATTACAGAGCATATAAGTTTTGTGCCGCCTAGGACACGTTTAGCCTGCGCCACCTACTATTGTAATACCAACACCATTCCGTGTATATACTGTACTTGCTTTCAACTGTGAATGCTATGACATCATTCTGTGAATGCTATGACATCGTTAAAATACTGTGCAGAGAATATATTTACTGCATCACCTAGGACACATATTATACAATGTGACACCATCTTTCCGTGTACTTGCTTGCAAACTTTCAACTGTGAATGTGACATCATTCTGTGAATGCTATGACATCGTTAAAATACTGTGCAGAGAATATATCTACTGCACCACCTAGGACACATACAATGTGACACCAACTTTCCGTGTACTTGCTTGCAAACTTTCAACTGTGAATGTGACATCATTCTGTGAATGCTATGACATCGTTAATATTACTGCACCACCTATATAGGACACATATTATACAATGTGACACAAACTTTCCGTGTAGCTGAATCGATTGAAAAGAAACTGTCTTTTGTGTGCATAATGATGGACGATTTAACCGTCCTAGCGTCAACCTGCTTGCAAACTTTCAACTGTGAATGTTGTGTGACATCATTAAAATATACTGTACAGAGCAAATGAATGGGAGACAGTACACACAAGTTTATCTCGAAACAATAGAACTAAAACTTTACACATCGACTAAAATTAAACTATACAATTGTGCACTCTTTTGGGGGAAACGATTACGCAGAGAGACTGCACGTGTGTGTGTGTGTATTACGCGTGCATGCGTATTTTATTGAGGTATATAAAAAAATATGGGACCAGTTTAGATAACGATCTAATCTGAAACGGGAGAGGGGGAAGAGGGCCGGACGGACGGACGGACGAAAGTGGATCTGATGTGTGGGTTCCTCCTCCTGCACACAGAGGAGGTGTTCTACTGAATGGACTGAGGCTGAATGAGGGAGAGAATGAATTTCGCGTGATTACTTCGCGGGATGGAGAGAGTGAACGGCATGTTATGCATCTGAAGGGCTTTGATGGCGAGTTCGGGAGACGGGAACGACGCGATTAGTACTTCTTCGCCCGT
Organism: Geodia barretti; assembly: GCA_030341885.1. Taxonomy (NCBI): domain Eukaryota; kingdom Metazoa; phylum Porifera; class Demospongiae; order Tetractinellida; family Geodiidae; genus Geodia; species Geodia barretti. Next base: position 13,176 of record CASHTH010001378.1, on the reverse strand, counting down.
TTTGTTGATTCTGCCCCCCTTTATGTCTAGGGCTCCCAACTCTCTCAGCATCTGAATGGAGGTAGAGAGGGAGGAGAGGAGGGAGAGGAGGAGAGTTAAGGAAGGAGGGAAGAAGATTGACTAAGTAGTCGTCGATTTTAACACTTAACCAGCCACGGACACATAAATGGGCCTCCACAAGTCCATAAGAATTTATATGGGGTCATAATACTAGGCGCTAATACTTCATACATCAATTTCTGCTTATTTATTTAAGGAGATACCCATGGCGTCCAAAGGTTACTCATACAAGTAAGTACATGTAGGTACATAGGTACAGTTGAAGGCTAGGAAGGAAGAGGGGGAGGGAGTGGAAGGAAAGGGAGAGTGAAAGAGAAAGTGAAAGGTGTAAAGGATACCTGAAAAGCTTGTTGTCGCTCTGGAGTTCCATCAGGTGGCAGACTCACTATCTCCATCACGTGTAGTGGAACACCACCTGCGACAATACGAAGAATTTCACAAGTACACTTTCTTTGGCTAAACATACACTCTAATGCCTCGATAGTGACACATGATTGGTAGTTCTCCCATGCAAATGCGATATTAAACCGCCTGTACCATCTCATTAATAAAGCTACCAGTAGTTCATCATTGTGTCACTGACATGTGAGAGTGGTGTCCAGTTTGACCATCTGGGTATTGGGAGGTGTGGGCAGCAGAGGCTCCTTCTTCGCAGATAGCTGCAGGTACTGTCCCGGCTCACCGATCAACCCTCCACCTCCTCCGTTTCCATTCCCTCCTCCACCCTGCAAACATTTGGAAATAAACGCAACTTTCACTATATATCACTAAGTACACTAGTACTTAGTATATAGGGATTGGCATGGTACCTAGCATCATAGATGTATTGGGCTATGATAGGGAGTTTTGTTCATCTTCTTCTTCTCCTTCTTCTTCATATATATTATGTTTCGACCGTATAGAGAGTGATGCATTTAGCACCGGCAAATAGAGCAAAAAGTCTACACGTAAGCCCATGGGCCGTTGGTTTGCATTGTGAGAGTAGTAAACACAGTGTGTAAGGGGACCCGAGGGCGTTCAACGTGTGTGGATTTCAACAGGCAAAAGCTGCCTAACTTACTTAGTATGGACTCCAATTAATGCACACTGGTATTAAGCGTGCATCGATTGCAAAGGGAAACGATACCACGGGATTTTTTCAGTACTTGACGTAAGTTAAGAGATTTAGTGAAGACATTGTTTTTCTGGTGGAGTGCATACCTTTCCACCCTGAGAGCTTCTGTTGGCTGGATGTCTCTGGTTCTGGTATCTCGTCCCAGCGTTCCTCTGAGGCAGGCCAGCTGCTCCCCCCTGCTGCTGGCTGGCCAGTCGCGGAGGCAGCTGAACCGGCTGGAAACCAGACGAACCGGATATCGCGGCAGCGCTCCCACCGTTAACTCCGTTATTCCCTTTGTGCGGCTGTTGCTGTGATTGTTGTAGTGGAGGTGCCTGAGGCATTGGGCTCTCAGATATAAACTGCACTTGAGACAAACCCGAATTTGTTGATTGGGCGTGAGATAGAGGGGCCCCCTCGTTCCCCTGTTTCGGAGACTCGTACCGTTTAAATCTCAGACCGGATCCCACCGGAGCGTGGGGGGCAGCTGGGGAACCAGCGGGGTACCCGATTACTTTCGCCCCCGTCGTTGGAGAATTAACGAACATTCCCGGGTGGGCGGAGCTCGAGGGGGGTGGAGAGAAAAGACTCGTTCCGAGGGTGTGCCCAAGAATTTGGACCGGGGAGTGGGTAACTCCGCCGGTACTGGGAGGAGAAAAAATACTCTGTTGTTGAGTCGATAGCATTCCAGCGGGGAGGGGGGCTGCGAACCCCATGTGACCGATTGGTGGGGTCGTCGGTCCGCTGGGACTTTGGGAGGGGATGCCGCCCGGGAAATGAACTACGCCCCCCGGAGTTCCTGGGGGGACGTGCTGTGGGCTCATGAGTGCAGCCTCCTGAGGGGACCCGGGGATCATGTGAGCGTGTTGGAGATGGGCGGGGAGAAATTGGAGTGGCGCCGAGGGGTGGACCTGCGTCGGACTCATAATCTGGCCTGCCTCGATCGCAGACATCATCGCGTAACCAGACGGGAACGACCCGTTCACAACCAGTCCAGATTTCCCGTTTCTGCCAAGTTCGTGACCTGGAAATGGCTTCTTTCCCTCGCCTATTTGACCAAGAGCCATCTCTCCTCCTCCCTCCCTTCGTCTGGCCTCCAAAGACAACTGCTCCATGTGCTCAGCCAGTTGCCCACCAGTGTTGCCCCCGGCAATGAGTGGCCGGCCCTGTTGCGTGGCTCCGCCCCCTGCGGCAAACATGGCTCCGCCCACAGGTTGTCCGATAGAGTAAGCTCCAGGCTGAACGAGCGCAGAAGTTGGCGATCCGTCAAACTTGAACGATCCCTAGAGACGGAATTGAAACAAAAACAGCACGATAATTTACATTCCACCCCGCTTTTGAATATTGAAAGTGAATACGACAGATTGTACACTACGGAAATGTTAATGCAGTGGAACTGAAAACACTTGGGAACAGTTTTTCCTCTTGTAATGATAGTGCTACAATAATGGTCTCATCATCTTTAAATGTGTATATACAGATGATTTATGAGTATAAATTTATACTGGAAAGTCGTCTTACTAAATGCTCAATGCAAATTCTTTTCAGTGCAAATTTGTCCCGAAATCGGCAGATTTTGCCTTATGAGCTCTTACATGTATAGCTCACCATAGTGGGCGTGGCCACCTGGATAAATACATGTAGCTCACCCCAGTGGGTGTGGCCACCTGGACAAATACATGTATAGCTCACCCTAGTGGGCGTGGCCACCTGGACAAATACATGTAGCTCACCCTAGTGGGCGTGGCCACCTGGACAAATACGTGTATAGCTCACCCTAGTGGGCGTGGCCACCTGGACAAATACATGTATAGCTCACCCTAGTGGGCATGGCCACCTGGACAAATACATGTAGCTCACCCTAGTGGGCGTGGCCACCTGGGCAATGGGACGTACTAGGGTGACTCCGCCCGAGGCTGTGAAGTGGTGGGGTGGAGATGGTGGAATGGTTCCCTCGGCGACCGCCCCGCCCGGCGACATCATCGGCAGGTGGAGCGGGAAACCGCCGGGCCTTGTCGAGATCGGGGGAGAGATAATGGGGGATGTGGTGACTCCGGGGGAGATGGGGTACTGTTGGGGTGTCATGGGGAACATGGCGGGCTGGATCACCTGACCGTAGGGCATGGCTCCGCCTCCTGCCGCTGCGGCTGGGATGAACTGCTGTGGCGACACCTAACATACCAAAATGTGACACGTGTAACGAAGACACAATACCAAATGTCTCATTTTGTTGCGTTTATAGGTATGTATGTACACATCCTCAAAACACGACACCATAAAACGTGGCTCAGATACTCAAGGTTTTGGAGTTCACCTGATAGAGCAGCATGTTGTTGTAGTACCAACTGGGGTCTGCCATGATGGCCGTCTGCTGGGGGTAGAACATGGGGACGCCTCGACTGGCGAGCGGCTGAAACTGAAACGAGGGGACATTTGACGGTCTCTGGCGAGGGAATTTCGACTGCGGTCGCATCGGGGCGTGTTGCTGATTTATCACCTGTGTCTGGGAACTGGGCAACTGAGGAAGAGGTGGGAGAGAGAGAGAGTTCTATATAACGAGCACCAAGAACAAAATCTGTTAGTCAGGGTAAACGTTTCAAGTTCCATCTTGATGCTTGAATATTTAAATTCATGTGCATTATCCATGTGGCTCTGCTACACTTTATTGATCTACATTATAACTGCATCTGTTTTTTCACTACAATATTATAGGTGTAAAAGCGAACAATTTCGTGGGCAGTAAACTAAAAAGCCAAACTCTGATTGTGAAAGTGTTTTACCTCTCGTGGCGATATCTTCTGTTGCTGGGGACTGTGTTGCGGAGTGACCTTTGACCCCGTCGGCTGTCCGACTATAGACTGTCCCACTATCCCTCCCTCCCCCGCGGCAGACGACTGGAGGAGTGCGGCAGACGACTGGAGGAGTGCGGCAGACGGCTGGAGGAGTGCGATAAGGGGCGTGGCACTCCGGCTGCTGTGACTGCTGCTCGGGCCATCCTTCTTTAACTCCTCCAGGACTGAGCGACGACGAAATAGGAGAGTATCGCTGACCGTCCGACGATGCTGCATGATGGCTGGCAGGAGACTGTGTGTAGAGAAAATTTACATGTACGTGGGTTTCAACAAAAAAGAGGCCCCCATCAACGTACCTGGATCTAGGTCTTTGTGGTGCGTTGGCAAGGTCAAAGGCAATGTTGGAACGGCTCCCCTGCAGAGGCTGCTGGCTGAATATCCGGGCCCTCGTCTTCTCGTACTCCTCCTCTCGCTCTTCGAAACTTTTCACGTCCAACGGGAGATCCGCGAGAGCCTCAAACGACTGAAAAATTAGAAGAGAAAGGAGTTAAAAATAATTATGTAGGTGTCTGTACTGTGTGTTTATGGCGAAGAGAGAATAGGAGGAGAGAGAGGGGGAGAGAAATAGGAGAAGGAGAGAGAGGGGGAGAGAGAGAGAGAGGGAGAGTAAGACCTTGTGAAGTGGCATGACGGTTTCCCGGGGCGATCTCTTGAGGATGAGTTTGGGCTCGGCAGCGTCTGAGTCTGGATCCACGCTCAGGAAATCTGAGAACCGGTGAAGGGGTCTGGGGGAGTGGAGGAATAATATAATTGGGCCTAAAAATCCTTCGTACTTTTAGCAAAGCAAGAATGTGAGAGTAAGGCCCAACAACCATACTGTATACCATCACTATAACTGTAGAATGCAGTGGAATATCCTTGGGGGAGAATGTGGAAATTAGGCCTACACTTCTCTATAAGCAAGTGGGGGGGATAAAGATCAACGATCCCGTTATATCTCGAATATAACTGGAGAGTGCAGTTAAAAAAGACTCAGGGACTAAACATTGTGTTCTATTAGCAAGTAAATGCATAGGTAAGGGATGCATCATAAAAATCATCTAGGAAGTGTGTGTGTGTGTGTGGTGAAAAGTAACTTACACCCTGGTCTGGGGGCCTTTGCAGACAACCACGCACGACTTGTCCACTGGGTCAACGTTATGCTCCAGGCCAAAGTAGGCAGCCACTCTGTGGGCCAGCATCCGATGGTAAGAGTCCCAGGGTGGCAGCTTCAGCGGGTCAGCCCTGCAAAAATAGTTGGTAGTTGGGGAACAATAGAACTTCTGGTAATAGTATTTGTGGACGGCTTGTGAAATTTTCTGAGACAATTCAGGAATTATCTGTGAAAAATGGGGGTTTTGGTTGTGTGACAAGCAAACCGTGAACTTTTTATCTGCAAATTCACATTTGGAACTCTTCTTCCAACTTCAGTAGAACAACTCTATTTCTGCAGTCACACAAATTCTCATTTGGTATCAAAAAGCCAAAAGTGTTATGGATGCAGGGGTCTGGAGTGTTTTTGTTGTTGACAATTGCACCAGACAACCACAGAGCACAGCGCGATGCACACAGTACATATACATACATCACAGTGTGTGGTGGTAGGAGTGTATGTATGTGTACGTATATATGTTGTATACAGCTACAGCAGCTCGTGAATACGTGACATGTTATGGTTAGTGCTGTTGACACACGTTCATCACGATTCATTCAATAAACATAAACACTCGCAGAATAGAGCAATAAGCATTTTTTAAATACACTATGGCGCCTATTAATTCGAAGGTGAACATTTTCCCTGTATTAAACGTCCAGTATTGGTAACCTCCTTTTGGTACATGATAAGTAAAGACAAATAGATGCTCCGTCTAAGCATACAGTCACTACACATTATAGGAGCGATAGTTGTGCGCACCTTTTAGGATCAGTGACATAAGTCAAGAACTCTTCTTCCAACTTTAGTAGAACAACTCTGTTTCTGCAGTCACACAAAATCACAATACTTTTAAACACCACGTGAAAAAACCTGGGGGCAGCCGTCGTGTTAAACTTGTGGTGCCCTCCAAGAAAAGAGGAATGAAAGAAGATGTGTGTGTGTGTGTGTGTGTGTGCGTGTCTTACTTCTGGGCCTGAAGGGAGTTGACGATAAACTCGTGAAGATTGACAGACGGATCTTCTGTGTCGTAGTAATCATCTATAGCCAGGGAACAGCAGGCACAACCAGTCATTTACTTACACACCAAACAAGAACTACTTTTTAAATTTTTTGGCCCTCCCACCTTACGTTTCCCCCCTCTCCTTTTGACCCCTCCCCTATTCTCATTCTTCCAATTTTTCTCTCCTCTTTCCCTCTCCCTCTCCCCTCCCCTCCCCTCCTCCAACTCACTCCTGGCAGCCCTCCCTGGAGTAGAAAGTATCTCCGGCAAAGGACCACCACTGCCACCACTTCTCGGAAGATCACTACACAAAAACCACAATCAAAACCAAAAAACCACGCCTAAATTCGCCATACACCACACACTGTTTACGAAAAACACAATTTCGCTACCGCACAGGAGTTTAAAATCAAAAAACCATGCTTAAATTCGCCATACACCACACACTTGTTTACGAAAAACGCAATTTCGCCACCGCACAGGAGTTTTACGCGGCAATAGCTGACCTGATGAGAGGGTTTGCCTCTCCGGCGCTGATGATTGAAGCCACAGTGGGGTTGCTGGACGAAGCCACACTGTTTGCTACGGACGGCGCAGGTGGCCGAGTTAAAAGGGTTATTTTCCTCTGTCAGAGAAAAGATGGAGAGCAACAATGTTCAAATGAACCAAACTTCGTGTACGTATAATGATTCTATACCACATTTTGATGCACAAGTTTCATATCTAGCTTTCTGCTTACTCCACTCACGATCTCCCCTCCCTCCACTCCTCCCCCTATCTCACCTGAGAACTGGGGTCGGTGGAGGGTAGGTCAGGAGGGACGCTGGCAGTAATCCCAACCACTTCCCCCACCGCACGAGGTGGAGACTGTGCCGCTGCCAGCGAAGACAAAATGGCTGCACCTTCCATCACTCGTCACGGCCACACCAGACAACAACTGACTACCTTTCCACTTGCGTGTGTGTTAAACTGACACTTGTACACGAATACGTATGCGTGTGTGTACGAAATTCGTCAAGGAAGAGGAGAATGGAGGCACAGGATAGGAACCACAACTGCGTGAAAAGGTCAGCCGATGAGCGGCAAGGACAGGTGAAGTGTTATTCGGAAAGAGTGCGTTTCAAGACGCCTTTTCCTTTGGATGAACGAGAGACGAAGAGAGAGTTTACTGTTGAACGGTTGAGTTGTGACACTGATCTGCTGTGTCTGTCTGTGCGTACCAGACCTTTGGTGTGCGTGTAGCCGACGCAAAAAGGTCAGAAGTACCGACGGATATGCGATGGCAAAACGGATGAATTTGGCGCTGATGCTGTGAACAACGGAATTGTCGTGAAGGACCAGTTCAGAGATTGATGTGTGTGTGTGTGTGGCGGAGTGACGAGTGTTGTGCGGTGGGCTATAAATGGAAGAGTAGCTCAAAAATCTCCAGACACACAGAGGTAGTCAAACTCTAGTTTTATACGTAGACGAAAAACAAAATCTGCGAGAGTGCGTACATAAAATAAGACGTGTCAGGTATTACAAATGCAGACTTACCTGTAAATCGATAAGTGCATAGATCAGATGGATTCAGAATAAGCCTGAAACAAAAAAACACATGAATTAACACCCATCCATTCAGCAGTAGAACGCCAAGGTGGCATGTCACATGGCCACGTGGGCGCTAATTAGAATCGAGATCAAGGGAAATTTCGCCGTCGCGGAAAAGAACGGTGACAGTGCATCAGGACATTACCCGGGCCTCTCTAACACGCCCGCGCTCCCTCCCAGGCTACGAAAAGCTTACCCATCTCAGCGTGAAAGGCGCAGGACAGAAGTCGGCAACGGCCGCTCTTCAGTCGGTTTTCTCCTCACAGAACTCCCGCTGACCGTCTTCCCGCCTATCTACACACCACTCATTACTACTAGCCTACACACTACTACCATAAAACTGTTCAGAACTGCCGATAAAACACCTATCGTCCGCGGTGGTACGCCATTTTGTATAATGACGTAATATGCGCACGCACGCGCGCTGTTATTATGCGCATGCGCAGTATTTGCTTTACCAGACACAATTTGCAGGTCAAAACAGTGAACATAATAATACGACAATACACAAAGCAACAATCACATGATAAGCAATAAGGACAATACATTATTAGGGTGATGTCATAATGAGGCCATGATTTCAGTGTAATATCACATGACATCGTGTGTCTTATGTCACATGATCAGTGGGACAACATGACTTTACAACACAAAACATTGATACACAAAAGTGAAGAATAAATCAAGCGAAGAGAATTTCATGTTTTAGGATGAGAATCTCGACGAAATGTCTCTGGAGAGGAATGTCTTTGACAAGTGAGAGTTCTTCGGAGGGTGGTCTCATTAGCGTGGGGGCAAACACCACCGACAGATTGTAGGCAGACATCTTGTTGACACTGCTTTTCTCGTCGACTCTGAGGGGTAGAGAGAGGGGAACGAGAAGATGATTTTACGATGAGCGCTTTGTTAATAGGCTATGCGGTGACAATGCACGTTGAACGTACTACTATACCTGTCTATGCCAATAAGTACATTTATGGTCATAGATTGCCAATGCATTGGTTGTGTGGGAGAGTATTTTCGATCAACAGAAAAGGTGATTCATTGCATAGCATACAACTTGCGGTATAAACTTTACACATCGTGTTAGTTGTACAATACACACACATGCACGCATGACACACACACAAGCACACACCAACCTATGCAAGTGTTCGGCCAAGTACTTGAGTGTGTTGTAGTGTGCCTTGGGCAGCAGTTTCAGTGCATTCGCCAGTGACGACCAGTCCACGTCTTCCGCACGCAGGTCCTCCACACAACCTGGAATAAGGTCAACGAAAAATGTCACGATCTTTCTGCTTCTCCCCCACAAGTCTCCTATCTCTACCTCTCTATACAAACTGTGTGGCCAGTCAGTGTATGCTGTACTCTAAATACTCATTTCTAGGGCCAGGGCTGTAGTGAAGAATATGATAGTTTTAATTTGCTACCACATAGTTTACTTTAAACGAGAGGCCAAATGAAGGACAGTTTTTTTTCCTCAACAAGAAGTTTTTTTGCTTACTTTCTCACCCTTCAAGACATTTTAATGGTTAGAGGCAATTACATACATACACGTACCAAGAACTTTGTTTTAATATTCTTTAATAAAAGAACCACGGAAATATGAGTGTAAGGTTCTACGTTGCTTACAGGTTGCTTTCATGACTTCGTTGTAGGCGTCAAATGAAACGACGGGGATGGGGAGCTCTCGGAGGTACAGCTTGACGGCCCGCACACCACGCTGATGTCTGTGTAGCGAGAGAAGTCGACCTTATCGCCGCTGTCAAATCGCTCCTTCAGCTCCAAAATCTCGCTAGTCAGTCCAGATACTCTGTACATTCCCTGCTCCTCGAGATCTGCTGAGAGAAAAACGAGAAAAAAGTAGATACTTTTTTGCAGGATTTTTGACAATTTTTTTGAAAGCTAGTGTCTAAACTACCTGCAAATTATGCTGCACTACAATTCCAAAAATCTAATTTTGTTGTCGTAACTGCTATATTTTATGCCTGACAGTGGCACTGCCTATGTACATGTGTATCAGTGTGGTTGCCAGGGTGATGTTATTGATACTTACTGCAGTTCTCAATGTGTGCGATGCACTGCTGCAGTAGACTTGGTATTGCGGCGTCTTCTGCCTTCACACGAGTCGTTAGATCAACGCCAAACATAGCGCTTCACAATCTTCCTGCAAAAAAACAGAATTTATAGTTACTAGTCCAGCATTATATATACATCGTACGACCATCAGCTCAGAAACAAAGTATCTTTCAACAGACAATAATCAGGTGAAAGTTTTGTTCGTAAAGTTTTCGATTGCTCAAATTTTTTATTCCTGGAACGTTTTAAGTATGGGTTTGGGTGTGTGCGATGAAAGAGCTGTGGTGATATTTAAACAAGTCGACTTACTTTGTAGGGTTGCACTCATGGTCTATGGACACGGCGCAGCATTGTCTGTGAATGTCAATCCCGCAGTCTTGACAACGGAGACCCTGCATCTTGAGTCCCCACAAGAAATGGTGGCAAATGACGCACCAGGTCGGATGGACGTACGTCAATGGCTGTGTGTGTGTGTGTTGTGTGTGTGTGTGTGCACGTGTGTAAAGTGAAAAACAGCGATAAACACTGCGTTGTACTCGAAAATTCACTATAAATATGCAAATCAGTTGGAGAATGTGTAGGTGTTTGAAATCAAATACGGCTATCAAAACACACTGGACGTGTGCCACAGTGGAACAAACAGGTGTCCTCTATTTAGTCATACATTCTATATAGAGACACTATACTCTAAAGAGTGTCCACTATTAGAGAGGTTCCACTGAATTAGGACTCACTAATTACTCCTAGAGTGGCATATCAGTCTAACATAAGGGGTAGTGAGTATGCAGTATGCTAATAATAGAAGAGCATTTCCTACCTTGAACTTGTGAGCTTTATAGTATGGAGATGGAGAGACAGGTGGCTTTTTGGCACTCTTCAACAGCTCTCTGGAGAACTAGGAGGAGAAATGAGAAGACTAGATTACAATATTATGGCCCAGAGACTTTTTCACACAGGAAAGAACCTGGTGCCAGGAGTGGGCCAAGGGGAGGGAGGGGTGGTCCTAACTTCTTACTCAACAACTCATCAAGTTGCAGGGGCAAAGGTGTAAGCTAGTACAAGGAATTGTGACTTAGACTAGAGCCTGAGAGCCTGAGAACCTGAGAGCCAGGAGGGGCAGAGGGCAGGTGAGCATTCTTGCTCAACAACTCTTCCCAGTCTCACAGACCAGGGCCAAGGAAGGGGCCAATCAAGGTGTGTATGGCATATGACAGTAAACCACTAAGTGAGTTCAATTGTAGGTAAGGGCTCTTTAATTGATGCTACCTGCATTTCAGGGCTACTCCAATAATGCTACTGCCAGGTGGAGAGGAAGTGTTGGTAAGAAGAACTGAAGAGTATTTGCTGGTAGAAACTCAAATTTAACAGATCGCTGGTCCTACATATATACAACTTTCTTGCCCAAGATTTCTTATAAAACTCTTACATACAGCTAACGAACTGCAAATAACGTTTTCTCTGTCGCAATTTTACAGTATTTTAGTTTTATCTGCCACATGTGTATAACTCACCACTCCTCTATCGATGGCCTTTCCTCTCCTTAGCCCAGGGTGGTAGGAATTTGACCTCGGAGGCATCGAGTGGACGGTGGGCATGTCCGTGTCCCCCGATCTTCGCTCGTGGAGCGGGTCGTACATACTCGCCCGCTTGTAGTGCTTGGGCGGGGCGATCCCGAGGATCGCGGCGGCTTTTTCGCTGAGGATTGAGACCTCGACGCTCTGTGACATGGCCTCTCTCTCTGCACGGACGGCGTCGCGAAGAGCCAGGACGGGGCTGTACTTCTGTTTCGTCTGTTGAATCGACTCGGTACTGAACGCTCTGCGCTCCTTTATCGACTTGGACGTTGAAGTCGATCTATATATACATGTGGCATAAGATGGGAGAAAAAAACATTTGCAAATAGAACGTAAACTGATAAAATAGCCATTGTATGTACACACAGTGTATGTATATATACACGTATGCAGCATGTACCAAACAGTGGTCACAACTTCCACACACATGAAGGGGTTTATGAAGGATGAACTACAGATTGAACTTTCGACGATACACAACATCATAAACAGCCACTATTGGTATATGTACCGAGTCTATAATACATACATATATATCATGAAGCACGTAAAAAACAGTGCTTCTTCACTCGTAACACACTAGGGATGTATAAAGAACGAACGCATAAACAAACTTTAGAAGACACACAATATCTTTCTGCACCAACAAGAGCACATGTACACATGCACAGTCGTAAACAGACTACACAATTCTACACAAGGAAGGCACACACACAAACCAGCTGGAGAGCTCACCACAAGTAGCTACAGTAACATGTTGTCACTTTCTCTCTGTCTTCACATGTTCTCTTCTTCTCGCAGCCCGCACACACCCGCCACTTCAACCACTTAGTCCAGACCCAATTAAGTATTCGAGTCCCTAGGCCCTAGCCCTACTTAGTCCATAGGCCACGCTTCTCCCACGACTAAGTGTTGTATCAAACATTCCAAAGGTTAGTAAAACTTCTGACCGTTAATTGGAGGACTTTGGTGGGGCTTCGTGAGGGACTTGGGCAGGAAAGTTTGTGGCGTTTGTCACAGTTTTTGGGTGGGCATTAACTCTTAGCGGAGGGTTTGTCACGGTAAGTTTCCAAAATTACCGTCTCTAACTTGTGGGACTTGCAAGAGTCAGCCGCTTTCGGCCTAGCACCCTTGGGAATATTGCGCCAATTTACTTACCGGGGGGGGGGGGTTTCCCTAGGCTCGGCACGCTTGCTGGGCGGGCACTTATGCAAGCTGCGTTACTTACACAACTGTGGGTTTGTAACAGAATCAGTATATTATAGTGGGAAATGAAGAGAGTGTAGCAATTGATGCAGAGGAAGTTGATTGATGGTTTTGGAGTGATTATAGAGGTGCAGAGAGTAGTGAAGAGGATTGAAAGGAAGGTATTAAGGTGTGCAGGAGAGCCAAGGAAAGCAGTGAACCAGCTAAACTTGAGAGATTGCTAGTCCACTTGAGACGGAAGTGCCAGGGCGCAAAGGATATTGCCAGGGAAACACCCCTGGGTTGAAGTTCCATTGGGTTTGGTGTTATGTGTCAAAGCTGGCAAAAGTTGCATAGAGTTACATTTATAACATCTATTACAATCCAGATGTCTTCCGTCCCGAAAACCGCGCCACCAACTAACATTCCCTTCCACGGCAACTCCTGAGTTTCTCAAAAAACTGGGTCTTCCACACCGCCAACGTCCACTCCTCACTAGAGTATTTTCCAAGTCTCTTCTTGAACAGCACACGGCCGGCAGGCACATTCCTTATCAGAAAACATCACATCTCATGATTCCCTCCAGGCTGCTCGACTTAATCTCTCTC
>CASHTH010001376.1:0-74508 GCA_030341885.1 Geodia barretti | reverse complement strand
GTTGGTAATCTTTCGTGTCGCCGGTGTCCACATAGAATTCGGGTGCTTCTCATAAGATGGAATTATCGTACTTGGACAAGGATCTGCTTGATCTCCGCCTTACCGAGCCGTGCGACGTATAATCAGTGAAGGATTCTTCCTCATTTCGTTCCGCGTGGTGTACTTACCGGTTAATCTCAATGAACGTCGGAATATATTTGCCGTGATTTCCAGTGGCAAGTCCGTAAGAACTGGCGTTTTCCCACCATGGTCCACCGAGTAGCACCTGATAATAAGGAGCAATATGCTCACCCTTCCGGCGCGAGGAACGAAGAAGAAAACCAATATTCGCGACATGATGCTGTCCACATGAGTGGGGCATCCGCTAATCTTAATCCGAAAGTCTTTGATTTATCTTGCACACCGGTTTCAATGAAATGGTTTGCAGTGCGCTGCCAGACCACGTGAAGAAGAAATACCGAGTTTGCAGGAGTCAGTACCAGGGCAAGCGTAATATCAACCATGATTCTGCCCCCGGGTCGCCGAGACCGAGTCTCAGTCGCGATAGAGTGCGGGGAGAGATCCGTCATCGTCACCCAACGGAGAACGGTCTGTTCGACGTGGCACGGATAGTGTCTTTAACGTATTTCCGCGATATCTGCCAAAGCAACGCGTCTGATCTGCTGGTAATATCCCCAAGAGGTGTAGCGGAATCGTCACAAGAGCATAGCGGTGACCCTTGTACCGCACATTAGATTGATACCACTCTTCAAACCCTGGGTTCATGGTGCCGTTGAGCTGCGGTCGGTGCCTTCGAAGAGGACTGTTCGTGTAACCTGTCGAGCATGTCCAGATACGCTGTCCATGTCCGATCGTGACGTAGCGTAGTGCCCGATCTTCAAGTACTGTTGCTACGGAATTCCTCATGCCGTATTTGGCGATGACAAACTTTAAACGAGCCTGATTACCTTGCCTTCGATTTGCGTTCACCTAAAGGGTGAAGACTCTGCAAAATTGATTGTGAAAGTCGGCAGCGTTCCTCTGCGGAGACGAACGAAATCATCAACATTGTTCGCCTGATGCGGTACAGCTGCGCCGATTCCGCCCCCGACCTAAAGTTATAAAACCGCGTTGACTTCACCGTCCACCTCTTAACACGTGCAGCAACCGACCGCACCGATGTCGTGTGGCGATGTTGCCAAACCACAAGCGTGTTCTTGACACATCGGAGGAAAACGCGATTTTTGAACTTACGACCAAAATCTTGGGTATCCGAGGTGCCCCAAAGAATGCAGACAACGCCTTAGAATAGGTGTTACATCAAAGTCCTCATCTTGGCACACACACCGCTGATAGGACATGCTGTGACGTTTCGCACGACATTACCGCACGCTTCTTTGGTGGTAATGTCAACGCTTGCGAGACGGCGCTTAATTCCGGTGTATTGCTGATGTCCACGTAGTGTATTGTACATCTTGACGGTGGTGATGTGGATGATGTTGTCCGAGAATTCTTCACCTACATCTGCTAACAATTTCAGAGCTGTGTCGCGGTACAACCCGCCGAACGGGATTTTACACGGATCATTGCGACCGTCACACGCTGCCCGTAAACGCCCGTGGCGTAAGTCTACAGAGTTCGGTAAAGAGAGTGCCCCTCGTCTACTCTGGCCGGCTTGTACCGGCGACCAAGGTTGTAGTCTCATAAATCTCAATTTTCGCGGGCAACATCTTGGCGGAATAGCGATTGTAATTATAAGGACCCGCGTATTCAATAGCCTTTCTGTGCTCCTTAATTAACCTCAGATTCGTAGTGCGCGTTGATTGATGTCGGATTGCTTTCTATTAGCTTAGCCGAAGTTTGTGTGCCGATTTGCATAGCATCCAGCATAAGAAATCCTTTAACAGTATAGTATACGTATGAAGTTGCCATAAAAATCAAGGATAATCTTCTGTTTTAAAGTTTCTGGTGCAATCTCCCAATCCGGAATCGGGAGTAAGTTCGCCATCCCGTAAAGCAGATTCGTGTGCGACAAATCCGTGTGCACAGTAACCGAACTGCTTCCCAAACGTTGACGCGTGCAATCGTTGGCGATTGACGGAATCCACAATTCGTGTACGGATAGGCGTGTGACCCCCCATGCCGCCGAGATCATTCTGCGAGTGCTTCCGGAGAGACTCATGGCGCTCTGAAGGCTCAACGATTTCCCTTCCGTGTTTACCTGCCAACACTACCCTGCCAGACTTTGCTCGTAACTGCCCTCTGTTCCGTAAATACCACTGACGCGTTCAGATCCGGGGGTGTCCGACCCGTCGGAACTCACAGATTTGCATTGTCGAACCGTTGCTCATTGTAAAAAGCCCGACTTCATTTGAGAACGGATTTTTGTGAATGGTATCTGTCCGAACCAATCGTCGTTGGATAGATGTAACCCTTGTGCGGAAACCGACGTTGCGTGGGCTTCATAACAGAGATCGGGAACAGGTTGAGTGGGTCGGATAGTACATAGGGATACCGCCGGTCTTGTCACGACCCCACAGCGCACCCCACCGGTTTTGGCAACATCGTAGAGTCCGTGATCCATATCGTGAAAGTACTCGGCGCGGCAATGAACAAATTCCCCAAATGCCCCCTCCGCTGCTTTCTGGCGACAGAAGACCGTCTCTGGGCGGAAATAACTCGTCTCGCCGTTCATGTAGATCATTCCGGTTCGTTCAACGGTTCTGATAAGGGCTTCGCATCATCCAGAGATTGCAGTAGCAGGAACAGCGGTATAGACGTGCTTTCCCGCCTCCATCGCTTGAATCGCCTGCGGCGCGTGGCAATCCATGCTGGGTGATGATCACAAGGGCATCTAAATCCGATTTGCAGATGTCATCAAGGGTTGAGTAGGTCTCAGAAATCTCAAATTGCTTTGCCCATTTTGTTAGGCGATCTTCGTTTAAGTCACACAACGCAAGCCGATGTACATCCGGATGTGCCTTATACGACTGGATAAACGATGGGTCCGAACATCCCTAAGCCTACCATCCCGACACTGATACTCATCCGTTTTCCTCCTTCACGCTTACAAGGCGTGCCTGCGGGGATTGCGGTCGTAAACTCTGTTATGAAATGATAGCACGGAGAGGAATTGTTGTCAAGTGTATTTTGAAGATATTTGTTGACAAAACCGTGAATGCCCTTATAATAAGATACAAAGTCTGCTGCCGGGCGTACTTACTTGCAAGCGTAATTTTAGACTGCAAGGCTTCGTCTATAGGCAAGATCAAACTTCATCTCATTGGAAGGAACTATAACAAATGGCATTAAAAGTTGGCGTTGTCGGCATGAGTGGGATGGCAATAACCATGCGAACTGTCACACGAATGACGACTTAGCGGAACTGGTTGCGGTGTGCGATATTATGAAAGAGCGCGCAGACAGCACAGCGAAACGTCTCGGTGTAAAGGCATACTACAGCGTAGCTGATATGATTGATGGGTGAACCCGACCATGTGACATCGTCGATGTCGGTACCGGCGGGAATGAGAACGGTAGTTGGCACTATGAACCAACAATGGAGGCTCTTGATAAGGGAAAGCACGTGCTTGTTGAGAAACCGATCTCTAACGATATCGGACAGGCACGAGAGATGGTAGCGAAAGCCACGGAAGAGGACCTTTATCTCGGCTGTAATCTGAATCACTATTTTACGCCGCCTGCGGAGCAAGCGAAGAAATATATTGACGATGGACACATCGGGGAGATGGTCTACTGTCTTCACAAAATGGGATTCGCTGGCGGTGAATTCAACTATAGTCCCTCGAAAGCCCCTCGGTCAGATGGATTTCCCTATTTTCATGTGAAAGCCTTCCTGTCACACCCCTTCAGTGTGATGCGCCATTTCTGCGGCGATGTGACGCACGTCCAAGCCTTCATGGATCGTCCGCATTTTAGGCGGGGCGCTGGAGATGTGATGGTCTCCATTAACAGCATCCACCTCCGTTTTGAGAACGGGTGTATTGGTTACCTGTTGAGCCAACGTGGTGATGCTACATTCGGTCTCGGTGGTTGGTGGAGTGTTGAACTCGCAGGCACACGCGGCACCTTCTGTATTGAAAACTGCATCGAGAAGGTGACCTATTGGCCCTCCCCGGGTGCCCCTGACTTCTCTGGTGATCCCATTGTCACGGAGTCCGGCATCAGCGACTTCGGTCAGACTTTCCCCTTAAGGATTCACGCCTTTTTAGAGGACATCACGAACGGCGTGCCGAGAGAGCAGTTACGCGCTCCGGCAGAGATGCGCTCGCGGGCACTTGAGTATACTTGGGCGGCGATGGAGTCTTATGAGCAGGGCGGTATCTTGGTGCGTCCACAGCCGCTTCCGACATTAAACGGATAATTGTTGTAGCGCGGGCGGTGCAATATCTGCCCCTACAGAAGGAGAAACCACATTTGAAATTAGGAGCAAATTCAGTACTGTTCGGCGGTTACGACATGGAAGCCGCTTTCAAGCATATCGCGATGGCTGGTTATGACGGCATTGAACTTTCAGCGATTGACGGGATGAGTCAGCATCTCGTGCTCGCCAACTGGCAAGCACTTGCTGCCGACATCAAACGGTTCGCGAAAGAGTACGAACTCGACCTGTTGGCGATGGAACAGCCCTCACGCGATCCAGAACGAATGGAACTGGCATTCCAAGCGGCAACTGAGATAGGTGTTCCAATTATCAACTGCGGTCCCGGCGGGTGCATCGGACGATGAATCTGCATGGCCCGAAACTGTTGATTCATTGGGCAGTCTCTCCGAACGTGCGGAACACTACGGTGTGACGCTCTGTGTCAAGGCACATGTCGGTGCAAGCATTTATAATACACCAACGACGCTCCGCGTCATGGAAGCGATTTCGTCACCGGCGTTTGGCATTGATATGGATCCGTCCCATATTCATCGGGCAGATGAGAACCCTGTGGAGGCGATCGCTGCTGTGATCTCGCGCGTGAAACATGTACATATTCGAGATTGTAAAGGCGCACAGCGCGGTCCCGGCGATCCTGAGTTGCAAGCAAACGGACGCGGGGACATCGACCTCGTCGGTTATATCCGGGTCTTGCATGAAACGGTTATACCGGTCCGTTGAACCTTGAAGTTATCGGTGCGAAAGAGTATAGTTTAGCGCAGTGTTGCACGATTGCGGCAGAATCGCGTGGGCACATGCAAGCGTGTTTGCAAGCGTGCGGTGCGCGTTGATTCCTGAATACAGTAGGCGGGTTAATAGCCTGCCTACCTGCGAAATTTTTAAATACATAAGTCTGTCTTTTTGAAGATGCCTTACGCCATCTAAAGTAGAAGGACTGAGGAGAAACGCGATGAAAGATAGGAGGCTGTTGACTGGACTTCTGATGTGCATCGTTTGCTTTGGCTGTGGATCGGAGAAAAGTTTTCGGAGAAAGCTAAGGAATACAACGATGGTGGGTTGGCAAAGGCAAAACGCGGTGAATACATAGAGGCAATTGAGATGTATAGTGCCGCCATCCGCCTGGATTCGGATTACGCAGCCGCCTACAACAATCGGGGAGTCGCAAAGAAAAGGCTGAGAAAATACAAGACAGCAATCGCCGACTATGACGCTGCGATACGCTTGGATCCTGATTTGGCGACCCCTTACAACAATCGTGGGATTGTGAAGAAAAACCTCGGAGAATACGAGGCAGCAATCGCCGACTATGACATCGCTATCCGCCTGAGACCGAATTACGTAAATGCCTATTACAATCGGGGGGTCGCAAAGGCAAAACTCGATCAACACGAAGCAGCGATCACGGATTATGATACCGCGATTCGGCTCAACCCTAAGTATACCACAGCCTACTTCAGTCGGGGCGTATCTAAGGCAGATCTCGGTGAATACGAAGCGGCAATCGCGGATTATAATACCACAATTCGGTTGAAATCGGGTGCCGTAACCGCCTACTACAATCGGGGGAACGTCAAGAGCAAGCTGGGACAACATACAGCAGCGATTGCGGATTATGATGCTGCCATTGGACTTGCCCGTGAGGGTGATGGTGCCATCGCCTACTTCAATCGTGCAATAGCAAAGAAACATCTGGGTGAATACGAAGCGGCGATCGCCGACTATGACACCGCTATTCGGCTGAACCCTGATGATGCGAGTGCCTACTTCGGTCGAGGATTGGCAAAGAGAACTCTCAATAAGACTTCAGAGGCGAAACAGGATTTTCAAACCGCCTTGGAACTCGCAACCCAGGCGAACAATGCCGAACTAAAAGACGATATTGAAGGTGTTTTACGTCGAGGCGAATCAAATTTCAAAGGGGTGCAAGTGCACGTAGAACTGAAAAACGATATTGAAAACTTTCTACTCCAATTTAAATAGTGCGTTCGGAGCCGTAATGAGAACCGAATTGCCTTGCTACTGAAGTTGGATCTCTGATAATGGGATTCCACTGTTAAACATCTGTACGGGTGGAATCGGTTCTTCCACTTCTGTCAATCCGCATAACCACTGCCACGTGAGTTCGCCTCTCCGTCGGTCTCGGTAGGATTCTACCTCAGTGACGTAAGGATGCCTGCCAGCGTGTTGATACGGTGGAAGTTCATCGGAGTCTCGCACCCAATCCCGTTTGGGCATCGCCATTCGGTAATAGGAGAACTTTAATCATTCCGCGTCTATCGGCATTGAGTTTTGGACCTGCTTTATGCCAGATGCCGTAGCGTGTCATAGCGACGGTGCCTGCTGGAACGGTGAGGGAGAGTTGTCCGAGGATGTCGCCATAATGGGCGATCGCTTCCCTATCCACAAGTCGATGGTGGGAACCGGGCAATATCATCGTTGGTCCATCCTCAATCTTCACCTCTTTCGGATAATAGTAGCACTGGAGATGCGTGATACCGTACCCGTATTCCGTGATTCCATCGGAGTGCCATGTCTGACCGAGATGTGTGGCTTCAAAAAGGTGATGGTGCGCACTTGTCGGCACGAGGAAATTCTCGCCTAACAGTGAACGGACTACACCAGCGACTTCCGGGTGTAATAGGACGTTCCGGCGAAACTCGTCTGTAAGAACGAAATCGTTGAGATGTCCGCCTTCCACCGATTCACATTCTCGGTTAAAGTCGGCATCAATGATGCTTTCTAATGTGATATAACCGTTGTGGATAAACTGCATGACTTGGTAGTCATTTAGTGTGGGTTTAACGTCAATCATTGCGTTTTTCCTTTACACGAATTTTTCTAAAATGAACTCAAAAGCGAGATAGGCGTTGTCAACATCCGAAAAGTTGTAGAGTTCGGGACGCGGAAATTGGACGATCCGCCATCCATCGCGAACCGCGTCGATCACTGATGTATAAGGGGCATCTTGTGAGGGAAGGATAGGTGCCTCCGGTGCGGTTGCGTCGTACAATGCCCAGCCGCCAAGCGGTGAGCGTAAATTTGTTGATTTAGAATAAAGATAAAGAATCAGTTGCTTCTCGGAATTCAGAACGGCAGTTACACCGCGCAGGTCAGTCTCGGTCAACTCGCCTGCTTTAAGTTTTTCGATACAATTGTCGAGCCATTCTTTTATCGTTGGTTTCACACGAATTCCTCCCTTCATTACGGTTATTATCATTGTAGCACAAAAATGGAAAATATGGTATAATAGTTGAGAAGTTGTAGAGTCATAACGAAAGGATTTATCATGAGACTGGAAGGAAAAGTTGCGATTGTCGCGGGTGCCGCTTGGGGTGGTATTGGGGCGGCGACTGCTTATAGGTTTGCTTGTGAAGGTGCGAAAGTGGTTGTCAACACGCGCCGCCGTAAGGAAAAACTTGATGAAACTGTCCACCGCATTCAAGATGCCGGCGGACAAGCAGTCTCCGTCATGGGCGATGTCGCCGATGAAACGACTTGGCAGACACTCGTCGAAACCGCCTTGTCGAACTATGGGAAAATAACAACCCTCGTCCATAACGCTGCACACTCCTATACCAAAAAAGCGATTGAATTCACGATGGAAGAATGGAACGAAAGTCTCGGTGTAACGCTCGGCGGACCGTGGCTCGGTGCGAAGTATTGTATTCCCGAAATGATCCGTAACTGGTGGCGGTGTCTTGGTCTTATCTCCACGGTCAACGCTACAATTACAAATCCAGGAGTTGGGCTTTACGGTGCCGGAAAGGTGGTTGAACGCCCTAACGCGAAGCATTGCGCTTGATTACGGTAGGGACGGTATCCGTGCGAACGCTATCGCACCCGGACAGATTGTTGGCGAAAGAGGTGAAGCCTCTCTCGCTGAGGATGCACTCGAAGAACAAGCCTCTCGTGATTGTTATCCGATTGGTCGCTACGGAAAACCCGAAGACATTGCCAATGCTGCGCTTTTCTTGGCATCTGATGAGGCGGATTTTGTTACTGGGATCGTCTTGACTGCCGATGGTGGTTTGACGCTCCAGTCTCCAGAAGCACTCGTGCGTCCATCCTTCCGTCTTCGTTGGAGAGATGATATTCTTGTCCCGCAACCGAAAAAGGATGTGTAAGACAAATTCTCGTTTTGTAGGAGCAGACATCCGTGTCTGTTCCATTTCAGGAGATGAAAAATGTGTGGACGATTTACGCTTGCAAGCGATGCTGAAGCATTGAATCAAACGTTCTTCAACTTTGCGATGCCAATGGATTTGTCCCGCGCTACAATATCTCACCGACACAAGATGTGGCTGTCATTGCAACGCCGACTGATACGGGGGAACGTCCAGAAATTGGACAGATAGAGTTCTTTCACTGGGGGACTCATTCCGTCTTGGGCAAAAGACCCAAAGATCGGAAATCGGATGATCAATGCCCGTTCGGAGACTCTCTCGGAAAAACCCTCCTTCCGAAACGCCTACAAACGCAGACGATGTCTTGTTTTGGCGGATGGCTACTATGAATGGAGAAAGATACCCGGGGACAGGCTCAAACAACCGGTGTACATTCGTCTCAAATCTCAGAAGCCGTTCGCACTCGCAGGGTTATGGGAGGTCTGGCAGACAGAGGATATGAATGAACCGCTCCGCTCCTGCACTATTATTACATGTCCCCCTAACGCTTTGTTAGAGGAGATTCATCATAGAATGCCTGTGATTCTACCTCAAGACGCTTACGCGGGGTGGCTTTCGCCGGATGAACAATCGGCAGATACGCTTCAGCCACTCCTTGTTCCCTATCCTGATGAGGAGATGGAGGCGTACCCGGTATCAAGATTCGTCAATCGTCCTACGAATGACTCGCCGGAGTGTACAGCACCGTTTGGGATTCCACAGTTCTTGAACTAAATGCCTATGAAACTGGCAAAACGTCTTAACACTTGTACCGAGACAGAAAATAGGAAAGGAATTATGTCAAAACCGAGTAAAGATCAGATGCTTTACATGTATCGCAAAATGGTGGAGATTCGTCAATTTGAAGAAGCCGCTGGAACGCTTTATCAGAGCGGTCAGCTTCCGGGTTTCTTGCATCTTTATATTGGCGAGGAAGCCACAGCAGTGGGTGTTTGTGCCCACTTGCACAATGATGATTATATCACGAGTACACATCGGGGTCACGGTCATCTCATTGCGAAGGGTGGCAGACGCGACCGGATGATGGCGGAGCTGTTCGCACGTACGACTGGCTATTGTAAAGGCAAGGGCGGCTCTATGCATATCGCCGATAAAGAGACCGGTATTCTGGGTGCCAACGGTGTTGTGGGTGCGGGGATTCCGCTCGCGGCGGGTGCCGGGCTCTCTGCTAAACTCCGTGGGACACAGCAAGTCGCAGTGTCTTTCTTTGGTGATGGCGCGACGAACCAAGGGGTGTTCCATGAAACACTTAACCTCGCGGCTGTATGGGAATTACCTGTTGTCTTTGTGTGTGAAAATAACCGGTTCGGGATGGGAACGCCGCAACGAGAGCATCAGCGGGTAGTGGATATTGCGGCTGTCCGTGCCCCTGCCTATGATATGCCGGGAATCACCGTTGATGGGAACGATGTCCTCAAGGTTTACGCTGCAGCGGACGAAGCCGTTACACGCGCACGTGAAGGCGGTGGACCGACGCTCCTCAACTGCGATACCTACAGATTCCGCGGGCATCACATCGGTGATCCGGGGACATCCTACCGCGACCGCGAGGAAGTCCAAGAGCAGGAACGGCAACGCGATCCTATTCGGAGACTCACCCAGGTTCTCATCGAAGAAGTAGGGTATAACGCAAGATGAACTCTCGGCACTTGAGGCGGAACTCGCAAAAGAACTTGAGGAGGCACTTGAGTTCGCCAAGAATAGCCCAGAACCTCTTCCAGAGGACGCTTTGAGCGATCTTTATGCCGGTTCTATTCAGACCGTGATTGTAGCCAAACCACAATTGAAGCGTTCACAGCTGCTGGGCGAGAGAAACACCCAAGCAAAACACCTCGCCCGTTCTCAAATGGACAGATGGTAGGGAGGTTTCAAATATGCATAGCACACCTACGACAAGAGAGATGTCTCCCTCAGAACTCGCGGAATGCAGAGAAAACCTCAAACGCCGATGGGAAAATCGTCGGGTTGACAAAGCGTTGCTTCAACGCGCATGGGAAACTGCACATCGCGTCGCCACCGTACTCTACCAAGACTTTGGTGCAGCGAAAGTTGCTGTCTTCGGTTCTCTCGCTGAACGAGAAGGGTTCACAAAAGTATCGGACATTGACATCGCTGTCTGGGGACTATCAGATGCCCAGTGTCGTGACGCTCGTTGGGAAATTGCTGACTTGTGCCTTGAGTTCAAGATTGACCTAATTAATTTTGACGAATCCACTGGACTTTTCCGAGAGCGAGTGGAGCATCAAGCGATTCCTTTTAAAAATGGCGACGAGGGCATAGAGAGGCAGGCCCCTTATGAACATCATCTCCCAACTATTCCTGCTCGAAACGGAGCAATTTACGAGATGAATCAAATCAAACTCATCCAACGCATCACAGATGAACGTGCGAAAATAGAGCGGGTCATTAGTAGTATTACAGAACTATTGCGAGAAATTGAAGTAGCTGTGCCTCGCCATAGAAAATTCTTTGAAGAGTTAACTGCTAAAAAACTCGCTGAGGTTTACAGTGGCACTGAGCGAATTTTTGAACGGATTGCCCGTGAGGTAGATATGCACACGCCCAGGGGGAGTCAGTGGCATAACAACCTTCTTAAACAAATGGCAGAACGACGACCAGAACGCCCTCCCGTGATTTCCGAGAAAACCTTGCCGAGATTAAAAGAACTTTTAGATTTCCGACACAAAGTCAATAACATTTACGGCGACGAGCTGATTTACGCGAAAGCCGAGGAACATGCAAAGCCAATTGAGGCACTATTTGCAATCGTTTCTGAAGAGTTGGATACGTTTATCGCTTTTCTAACCGAACCCCGCGAGTCAGATGAGAAACGATGAACGCCCGAAATCGCACGGTGTGACATGGAAGTCTATTGCTATTACACTCGTGCTGATTCCGTTTAATTTCTATTGGATCATTGCGGGTGAAGTCGGGCTTGTCGGTTATGCGCTGAATACTTACGCCGTGCCGTTTTACAATGTCGTCTTCGTCGTGTTTGGTTCACGCTTCTCAATCTCGCCGCTCGCCGCCGCTTATTCACCGATGCGGAACTCCTCACGATATACATCCTGCTCAGCACGGCGTGCGCTTTCCCATCTATTACGCTGATGACGATTCTCGTCACGACCGTCGGGCACGCCTTCTGGTTCGCAACCCCCGAAAATGAGTGGAAACAACTTTTCTGGGATTACCTTCCAAGATGGCTTCTTGTCGACGATCCAAAAGCACTGGCAGGATATTACAAGGGTGAATCCGATCTCTCCACACTGGATATTCTCAGCGTTTGGGTAGTACCGACGCTATCCTGGGCAGCGTTCATGACGGTCCTGGTGCTCGTGATGTTGTGTATCAACGTCATCTTGCGGAAGCAGTGGGTGGAACGCGAACGGCTCGCCTATCCGATCACGCAGATTGCGTTTCATGTTACCCATAACACGAAATCGCTGTTTTCACATCGCATCACATGGCTCGGATTCGGAATTGCGGCATCTATTGCGATTCTTAATGGCTTTAGTTTTCTGTATCCGACACTTCCTACCTTACCGATTAAGCGGATCGGTGGCTGGCGCGGGTTTGGAGACCTGTTCACAGAAAAGCCGTGGAACGCGATCGGTGGCATCAGTATGTCTTATTACCCGTTCGTTATCGGACTTGGATTGTTGATGCCGCTCGACCTATCGTTCTCCAGTTGGTTTTTCTTTATTTTCTACAAGGCACAATTAGTTTTCACAAGTGCCGCTGGGTTGTCAAGTCTGCCGGGATTTCCCTATATTGATAGACAATGTTTCGGTGCCGCCATCGGGATTTTCATTTCTGTCGTAGTGCTGAACCTTCGCCATTTTCGCGGTGTCCTCCGCATCGCACGTCACCACACAGGCGAGGATGCCGACGAACCGATTTCCTATAGGCTTGCACTTTGGGGTATCGTTGTTGGACTCGCACTGCTCTTTATTTTTTCCAAGCGTATCGGTATGTCCCTCTGGCTGATCCCGCTGTTTTTCGCAATCTATTTTATCATCGTCTTAGTGCTAACGCGGATGCGTGCGGAGCAGGGATTTCCTGTGCATGCGATGGAAAACATGCCGAATCATCATATCCTCGTTGACGGTTTCGGCACACGGATATTAGGCACGAACAACCTCGTTGCTCTGACGCTCTACCGCTGGTTCAATCGGAGTTACACGAGCAACCCAATGCCACATCAGTTAGAGGGCTTCAAGCTTTCGGAACGCTCTGAAATTGCACCGAGGCGGTTGTTCTTCGCTTTGTTAGGGGTTTCAGCGTTCGCTGCCGTAATGGTGTTCGGCGTTATCCTCTATATCTTCTATACCTATGGTGCTTTGAACATGAGTGGTGGCAGCGGTTGGGCAACCGGTTTCGGTGGGCGCGTCTTCAACGGACTCCAACGTTGGATCTATTATCCCACGGAGCCGAATCTCTACGCCACTGGCGGTATCGTGTTTGGCTTACTCTTTTCGACGCTCTTGATGTTTATGCGGGCGCGTTTCTTCTGGTGGCCCTTCCATCCGATCGGGTTCGTTGTCTCCAGTGATTGGGGCATGCGATATTTGTGGAGTTGTATGCTGGTGAGTTCGATTATCAAGTGGGCGGTCTTGAAGATGAGTGGACCGCGTGCCTCGCACAGCAGTTGGTAATGTTCGCCATCGGTTTGATGTTAGGTGATTTCACCGTCGGCGGTATTTGGAGTCTTGTTAGTGTGGTAACGCAACAACCGATGTATAATTCTTTCTTTCTGGCCATAGAGAGCAGCAATTACCGCACCGAATCGCGTGCTTCACGTCACCGTTGAGAGTGCCCTCCTTTCGCATTTCATCCTCTGACGCCTATTTGAAAATGGATGGGACTCACTAATGTCACACGCATATTACAACACCCTTTATGAGAAGTTGGAACTTGAGAATTAAACACAACGTAAATATCTCTGACGAAGTAATTGAACACATACTGCGTCGCAACTGGCTCTGGATGTCAAATTATAGTAATCTACAATTACGGAGCTGACAAATGGAGCACGGAAAAGCACAAAGTTTATCCCGTCTCTTTTTTGTTGGTCACGGTCACACCCTGCGTGCTATCCTATTCTCTGAGGAGATTGCGAGTATGGCATCAACCCACAGACACCCATCGCACAACGAAAGATTTATCGCCTGAAAGTTAGCGCAATATCGACAGCGGCTCGACCAGCAACTTTCAAAACCGGAAGTGGAAGTGAGGCGTTGCTGCAACGCAGCAGTGGGATACTGCACATCTCGGATCGCCGCGGCACTCTACATAAAGATTGGGCGCAACACCGGAAGTCGCGTTTTCTGGGTCGCTCGCAGAGACCAAGGCAGTTCTCAAAAATGGTGGCGATATCGATATCGCTGTCTGGGGCCATTCCAAATGACAAGTATTTCGGGCAGTATCAGTGCATCCGACATCAGTCGGCATTATTCAGGTGGATCTGGTTGATTTCAAAAGATTGTAAAGGTCTGTTTCGTGTAAAGAAAGTCAGAATCAACTGATTCCGAGCGAAAAAGGAGCATCTACAAGTGACAGGTCAGCACTGAGATACACGTATCTGATCTCGATGAGCGTTAAGAATAGAAGGCACCATAAAAAAATCACAGAGCGATTAGAGAAAATCAAAACTGCCCCTATTGAATACAGAGAAGAGATAGAAACGACGATTGCTAAAAATCTTGTCGACTGCTGATAGAGGAATAGAGAATATTTTTAAACAAATTGCCATGGATATTGACTTACGCATACCTGACGGAAGTAGATGGCACAAGGAATTACTAATACAGATGTCAGAATCACAAGCGGAACGGCAACCCGTGATTTCTGAAGCAATATTCGAGGTTTTGGCAGAATTTTTAGAGTTTCGTCACGTTTTCAATAATATCTATGGAGAAGAATTGATTTACGAAAGAACAGAGAAAAACGCCAAGCAGATCGGTGAATTGTTCGGCACTCTCTCCAAAGAACTTGATGCCTTCATCGCTTACTTAGAAAAACAGGAAAATGACTGACTATATCCGGCTTTAAAATAAAGCCCGCAACTTTGGGAGAATCACAATGCCATATTCAGACCACACAACTGAAACCACTGCGACTCGCGGGAAAACGATATATCAGCGACTCCGAGACGAGGTCGAACCACACCACAATGGAAAATTCCTGGCGATTGATATTGAAACGGAAGATTATGAAATTGACCTCAACGGTACGGTAGCTGTTACTCGCCTCCTCGCGAAGCATCCTGATGCTGTGATTTACCTACTGAAAATCGGACACAGGGCCGCGTATCGAATGGGTTTTAGAGGCACGTATGGTACCCTAACAAATAAAGTTAAAGCAAACGCTAAACCACTGCAATGATAATAGGAAAATGACTGAACAAACCCTCCTTCAACAAATTACAGATTTCTGCCGTCTGCTTCGACAGATGGGTGTCAATGTGACAACGACCAATCAGTTGAGCTGGTGTGAGAGCATTCAACTGATTGACATCGGTGAGCGGGAGGCATTTTATCATACAGCGCGCACGAACCTCATCGCTGGAGAAGCAGACCGTGAGACGTTTGACACCGCTTTCAACCTATTTTGGAGATACCCGCGTCCAGAGTTCCAAACTGTTGATACGGAGAGAGAAGTGCCTGAGCCGTCCAGTCTCCAAGAACTCTCTGATGCAAACGATGAGCAGGACATCTTGGATCAGTGGTTGGATACCGAGACAGAGGATGATGAGGAAGGACAGGAAGACGATCCGGTCGCTTATAGTGCTGAGGATCCTCCTGATCGGAAGGATTTTTAAGCGAGTTCACACAGGGAGGATATGAGAAAGCACGGGAGATCGTCGCGAAATTGGCAGCTGTGTTGGCGACAAAACTCAGTCGGCGAAAGATCGTCGGCAAAAAGGGGAAAATTATCGATTTCCGTCGAAGTTGGCGACAAAGTCTCGTACATGGCGGCGAACCTCTTGAATTAATTCGGAAACAGCGAAAGATTAAGAAAACCAAAATTCTGCTTCTCTGTGATGTGAGCGGCTCGATGGATTGTTATGCCAAGTTTCTCATCCAATTCATCTACGGCATGCAACAGGAATTAAGAGAGGTGGATGTTGCGGTTTTCAGCACACACCTAACAGATATCACAGGGCTCCTCCGGCGGAAAGGGTTGGCAGAGGGTTTGAATGAAGTCTCGAATGTCGTGCCGGACTGGTCAGGTGGGACGAAGATAGGCGAAAGCTTGCTGGAATTCTATCGGCAATTTGCTCCCTCTTTCTCGGCATATCGTTCAGTCGTTATCCTCATCAGCGATGGCTGGGATCGAGGCGATGTAGATGTGTTGCGTCGTTCTATGGAGATGCTCCACAGGCATGCCCACCGATTAATTTGGCTCAATCCGTTGCTCGGCAGCGACGGTTATCAGCCGATTTGCCGAGGTATTCGTACGGCTTTGCCATACGTGGACTACTTCCTTCCGGCACATAATTTGGAGAGTTTGGCACAGTTGACAAAGATATTAATTCCGCTCTGGGCACGATAAATGGTGTCTATAAACTATAAAAAATAAGATAAGGAACTTTAACTATGCAAGTTCAGGCGGCGGTAATGCTCCAACCCGGGCAGATAGAGATCCGCGAATTTGAGAAACCAACACCCGCAGATGACGCACTCCTCTTACAGGTGGACAGCGTCGGCATTTGTGGAAGTGATAAACACATGTATCTTGGGCACACTGCCCTAAAATTTCCGGTCATCCCAGGACATGAAGTCGTTGGTACGGTTGCTGAGATCGGCAAAAATGCGAATCAGGTTATGAATGTGATGGGGGGTCCCATCAAAGCCGGCGACCGTGTGACTGTGGTGCCTGGCTCAAAAAACTGTGGCAGATGCTATTATTGTTTGCATGTACCGGGTCGTCCAACCCTGTGTTCTGGGCGGACTATTTATGGGTTTAGCAACAGCGAAACACCACCGTATCTGAACGGCGAATTTGCTGAGTATACCTATATTCACGGCAACTCCTGGGTCTATAAGATGCCGGAAAGTGTCCCAGACGAGATTCGCGTATTGACGGAGCCGGTAGCGGTTGCGACACGTGCCGTTGAACGCGCGTGTGCCCCTGGTCTGCCGCAGATCGGAGATGGATACAGCATCGGGAGTCGGGTTGCAGTCCTCGGATGTGGACCGATTGGTCTCCTCGTCGTCGCTGTATTACGGGATAGCGGTGCTGGTACTATCATCGCCACTGATCTCATTGACAGTCGATTAGAGATGGCGAAGCAGATGGGAGCGAATGTGGTCATCAACGTCGGGGATACAACGCCTGAAGAACGGGTCGAGCAGATTCAGGAGCTTACAAACGGTGTCGGCGTGGACATCGCTATTGAATGTGCAGGATTGCCAGCGGTTTTCTCCGAAGCATTAGACGTAGTGAGACGAGGCGGAAAGGTTATCGAGGTTGGACATTACACTGATTCTGGAGATACTCAGGTCCGACCTCACCAGATTTGCAACAAAGACTTAGATGTTTGTGGTGTATGGGCATATCCGCAGATTCAATTTCAAACAGCGTTGGACTACCTCCAGATAACGCGCGCCCCGCTGCATGAATTGATAACGCATCACCTACCGTTGCATCAATTGGAAAAAGGCATTGATATGCTTGGACAAGAAGGGGTTTACAAGGTTGTGATTGAACCGCAATTGTAATAATTGTCAGTTGTAGAACGAACTGTGCTCCCGGTACACTTGTTATCAGCTACAAGAGATGTTAGAACTATCACATATCACAACCCTCCTTTGAAAAGAACGCATAGCCCGAAATGAAATGGAGGGGTTTTGCTTGGGTGTTTCTTCAGATTTAAGAAACGCACGTCAAACTCCAAACTTATATGCCTCCTCCGCAAGGAATAATTAAACAATGAAAAACTACAGAAACATCCTCATTTTGATATGTTGTTGTCTGTCGTTGAACTTTTTGATTGGCATTAAAGACGGATCCGCCGCGGATAGCGAAGGTCTCCCTTCCGATGAAGTGCCAGTAGAGGAACCCCCTCTCTACAAAACCATAGAAGGCGCGAAAACTTATATTGTGCAACACCAGAACAAAGATGGCGGCTGGCCCCTAATCCCTGGCGGAGATAGTAATGTGGAGAGCACTGCGTTCGCGATTTGGGCGTTGATCGATGCAGGATGGGGCACTGGATCGGAGGTAATCCGAACCGGAGTTATGTACCTCAGAAATACGCAGTGGGATAACGGAAGTTGGAACAACAACACCGCACACACCACTTTCGCGCTTGTTGCTTTAGCAGCGGCGGAGACCGATCCCGAAGTCCGTTTTAAAGGGCTCCTCTGGTTAAAAAAAGCACAGAATCGTAGTGGCGGATGGGGAGAAAAAGAGCGGAGTCCTGACAACATTCTTTACACGGCTGCCGTATTGGCAGGCTTCAGGAAGCTCGGTTTCAAACAGAACTTTGAACCGATCTCTAAAGGCGCGGATTGGCTTGCTGAGGGCATTAATTTTGACGGCGGCTGGGCATTGGAACGCGGAAGTCGGTCTGACGTTTTCATAACGTCTTGGGTGATACAAGCGTTAGAGCCTGTTTACGACATTGATGTTCAAATTGCGTGGCTCAAGCAGTTCCAGAATGATGATGGTGGATTCGGGCGATATAAGGGCAGTCGAAGCGATCCAGAAGTTACAGCGATTGCGATTATGGCACTCGCCGCTGGAAATGATCCGCTTAATACCCGTCGAGTTGCTATCAACTATTTAACAAAAGTGCGGCGGGAAGATGGTAGCTTCGCAAGTAATACACCGATTGAACTGTTGGAACCGGCTGCCAATCTACAGTCAACCTCTTTCGTCCTTATCGCTATCCATGCCAAAACGGCAGATGAACTTAATTTACAGTAATGGACAACTCACCAAGGACGGGAAACAGCACACTTATCTCCGCTCATCAGCGATAGTGGATCCGGGCATGATATAGTGTGCGCCTTTGGTTAACTGGGCGACTTGACGTTGAAAATTATCACCGATAGAACTACTTCGCATAGAGGTAACGCCGCCGATGACATAAACCCGAGCAAGCGCGCCTCGACACACAGAAATTGCTCTGCCTGCGGTATATCCTTTCTCTGATCGTTTGCTTGTTGATTCATCTGTGACGACGATGAGGACGAGGTCGCGCCCTTCCTCGGTCCGAAGTTTCGGCACCCCTTCAATGACGGCATCCAGCAGATGCTCATCGCCGATTTTTGGGAGGCGAAATAGCGATTTTACCTGCTCTGGTTCCAAGGGTGGTTTGGTTACAACAACAGTACTTTCGCCGCCACCGACTGCTGCCCAAAACCGGATAATCCCAAATCGATAGTCCAATCCCGCCGCCTTGAACACGGAAACCATGAGATCTAAACCGTCGCATGCGGCATCCGTCTTGGTTTCCATACTCCGACTGTAATCGAAAACGAACACAATATCGACTTTGCCGGGATTACTCTCAACCAAATTCTCAGCAATGCGCTTAAACAAACCATCGATCCTGAGTAGTGCTTTATCTGCGATCGTTTCACCACTCCTAATACGCTGTCCATCCATCTGCCGCTGGTTTGAATCAATCGGATACCATGTTCCACCCGTTTCATCAGTAAGTTCCGCTTGAACCTTTTCGCTAATGCCGATAAAGTTGAGCTGGACGCTGTCTTTCCGACAAAGGTCGATAATTTGTTGGCTAATTTTACTTTTCGCCTTTGTTTCTGTCCACGCGGTACGCATCCGAGAGTTGGTTACCACGACGAACTGCGTTATAACCTCTTCTCGAAATTCCAACCCGTTCAGACCTTTCACGACAGCATCAAGTCCATACCCAGATTCAATGTTGTTTCCGGATTCGACTCGCATATCTTGGAAAGCATTTTCAATGCTGAGATAGTCAAATGTCCATTGATGGAAATTGACGCGCGGTTCTCCGTATACTGAATGAAAGCTCACCAACGCAAATCTGTAATCCATCGTTTTCGCCTCTATAACGGTGAGCATATCGACGAGCCTCTTTTCAAGGTCGGCGAGATGTCCTGACATCTGTCTGCTACCGTCAACGACGAATACTACATCCACTTTTGGGTGGCGCAAGCCTATAGAGGCTTGCGGGACAATGTATTGCGTTGCCCGTTTTGCGATGTCCTTGAGA
This sequence comes from Geodia barretti, assembly GCA_030341885.1. NCBI lineage: Eukaryota > Metazoa > Porifera > Demospongiae > Tetractinellida > Geodiidae > Geodia > Geodia barretti. The sequence continues at coordinate 54,731 of CASHTH010001376.1, read as the reverse complement.
CTTGCCCCTATATCTGCCTTAAGGGTCTTTTCCTTCTTCGCCTCCGGATCTACCATGATCCTGTGTTTCCGTCGAGGCGGGCGAACCTGCGCTGATGCTTGCAATGTGGATACCAACACACACACTGCAAGTAAGCAGTATATCCAACTCTTTTGGTGCAACTTGCAAACCAAAACTTGCTTAAAAAATGTCATGTCGTCTCCGTTTAAAATTCAACCAGAAACTGCGGCACTCGCAGCTAATATGTGTCCAAGTCAATCTCCTCCTCGCTAAACCGGAGGTGTGCTTGATTGACTAATTCAACAATACCGTCCCACTGCTCGCGCGTTACGTCAGAAATACCTTCCTTTTCAAGTGCTTCAGCGAATTTAAGGAGGGTTTCGCTAAACTTGTCTTGCAGATAGACATACTCCTCGGTCTGATCTGCGTTCTTGGGTGGCTCGAAGCTTGAGATGCTTTTCGCATATTTAGCGAGGCGTTTCACCGCCTCAATGGCTTTCTCTTTGCTCTCTTTGTCATCAAAGTAGTCAACGACGACAAAATAGTCATCTATCATCAACGCCATGAGTGCTTTGAGATCGTCAACTTCAGGCATATCTTCCTCTGGAATATCAGACTCCGGTGCTTTTTCGGTATCAGATTTCGGTTCTTGTTTCAGAAAGAGAGCATAACTCATTACCAACGTCTTTTTCGGAATCAGAGCGACCGCGTTTGAAGCATCTTCATGCCCGTTGATAGCTTCAACGTCCACTCCACCTGGAAAGCATCGTCTATGCCCATACCGATAAACTGCTTGAGAAATCCTTCCGCTTCAATAGCGTCTGATTCCTTATGTTCATAGATTTCTACTTTTACGACCTTCCCTCTCATATCCAGTCCAACGGCACCTTTAATAACGCCGCGTGGTCCCTTGCAATCAGCAAACAACACCAAACCCATCGGTTTCTTTTTGTTATTGATCGGAATGTGGAAAGTCGGTTTCAGGTCTTCCGCTCGAAGCTTAACGCCGAGTTCCTTCTCAATAGAAACTATCTTGTCTGGAGCAAGGACAGGATTTCGTTGAACAAATTTCTTGGCTTTTGGGAAGATAACCGCCAGTTTTTGATCGGACGACTCTGTTTCACGCGCGTTGCTGAGTAGTGGCGTGCTCAGTATCAAAAAAATAAGGACTAACAGCATACCTGTTCGAGGATGCCGATAGATTTGGGAAAACATTACAGTCTCCTTACAGCGTCAAAAACATTTTCAGTAGCATGCACAAGAAATCTGTGACGTCAAGGCACCCAAACCTAAAGGATTGGGCTTGTGCTTCATCGCAGTCCGCCTTCCGAGGAAGGTCTTACGTCTGCTCCACAGGGGGGCCCAAGCAGCCCCGCAAGATATTGATAGCAGCGTTGATGTCCCTATCGTGGTGTGAACCACATTCGGGGCATGTCCACTGCCTATCCGAAAGAGAAAGGTTTTCGTTTCGGTATCCGCAATCCGAGCAAGGTTTTGTTGTGGCAGTCCACTGTCCGACTTGAAGCACTCACGATTATGTTTCAAACACTTGAAACTTCAATATCTCAACAAACTGATAGAAAGCGAGGTCAGAGACTTTCCGTCCCCAAAGGCGTTTCATACCGTCAAGGTTGAGCGTCTCAGTGGCGATACGGTCAAACCTTCGGCAAAGGTCAGTGGCAAGTTTGTAGTGCCAGTCCTTGCGTTGGTTAGCAACTTTGCGGTAAAGCCGTGCAAGTTGATGAACAGCACGCCACCAGTTGTTAGAACCTTTGACTTTGCGAGAAAGGCTTTTGTTGAGTTTTCGGAGTTGTTTCAAGGACGATTTGAAGGGTTGTGGGTGTTGGATTTTCTCACCGGTGTTCAACGTCAGATAGGTCTCCAGTCCGAAGTCTACTCCTACACTTTCACCTGTAGCGGGCAGAACTTCTTTGCTGGAGTTATCTGTAACAACGGACAACCAATACGTTCCAACACGGTCGCGAAGGATTTGGACATAGCGAACGTTCCCCTTCCAATCGCGGTGGTGGTGATACAGGATATTGCGACGCTTAAACACAAACTTCTCTCTGATGGGATCCCATTCCTTGAAGGACAGGCGAACCATGCCTTTGGGAACTTTGGAAGGCTTTCCGTCCGGGCGTTCTTCAAAAATCTTGTAGCCTGTTTGGAACTTCGCAGAACGCCGCCGTCCCTTGCGTTTGAACTTCGGGGGACCCACGCGCCGACCGCGACGTCCGTTTTCAAGCCAATCAAAGAACCGTTCGTATCCGATATGGATACGGACAATCACTTCGTCAAGCGTGTCGCGGGGATCCACGCCCAGTGGTTATGGGTCCGTTGGAGCAACTTCGTCAAATGCGGTTGCAGACGGAAACGTCCAGCATACAGACCATAGCGGCGGTAATACCGTTTTTTCCAAAGCAGGAAGTGGTTATGCACATCGTCAAGGTCCATCGAGCATATTTCCCAAGCGTTTGTTTTGCGGATGCTCGCGTATTTGATATTTATCGGTTCTCATGGTGTCTCACAGTTCACAGTTTTAACCCCTGTTTAGTGGGTTGGAAACCGACACGCCACCAAGCGGTGACGCTAAACATGTCTGCCACTATGATACTCTAATTATACTACATTTTGGACCAAAAGTCAAGTGTTTTTTTCACGCTTTGGTCCTTTCCAAGAGGGCGGTTTTTCCTCCCAAACGGAGTTGAGGGGTAGAAGGTAATCCTTGCAACTTCAGGTTCAGAGGATACCTCTCCCTCAACCTAAAGGATTGGGTTTCCAAACCGTTTAACTGATGACATAAAACCGAAATGAAGGATAGCTGCCAAGACACTTTCGTGGGATGAGAAGTTCTGGAAGCAGCAGTTCAATGATTTCCGGGCATCGTCAGTCGGTTACATGCCAGTTTTCTTTTTTGGTATTCCTGCAAGTTTATCAGAGATCTTCGTTTTACAAAGACTTTTATGTATATCCTTCGTTCAACTATCTATAAGGATCCGATCAAGAAACCAAGACAACCCCGGACAACTTAACCCTTCGCCTACAACCCTAAGAGTTCTAACCGAAAAGTGACGCTATGGCGGTTTAAGGATAACGCTTCAACATCAGGTCTGGTAGGAACGCTAACTTTTGGTCTCAAAAAACTGAACTGGTAACCGAATGAACCACGCAATTGTGCCACTTCAAAGATGCTGTCAATAAGTCTTATGTTGAGTCCCGTAGATGCCTCCGCGCCAAAAGTGTTCTGAATATTCGCAGGTGTAGCGAACTGTTCAGTAAAGGCGTAGAAATTTGTTCCGATCCCAATAAACGGTGCCCATTTTCCACGTCCACCCAGGGTCAACATCATACCAACAGTCTCAACGTTCAACATTCCGATGGGCAGGACATCCGCGTTGCCACCACGGGTATCCACAGCGTAACTGCCGAATGGGACTGAGAACCGGAGGACAGATGTCAATTGAAATCCTACTGAGAATTCTTCGGTGCGCGCGGTTTCCAGCTCATCATCAGTGATCGCTAATCCGCGACCCGTGCTGATGACAGCCCCTTTGGCAACATGCGAGTATTTTTCAAGTTCAAGGGCAATGCCGTCAGTTGGAAACCCTATAAGACCAACGAGTATACAGATGCTGAATGTAGTCAGAAATTTCATGGTTCCTCCAATTTGATTTCTCAGGGACAGGTCTCACCTCTACAGTTGTGAAGTCAAGCCTCAATTGAAAAATCAGAATCACAGATAACGCTCGAATCCAGTGGATTCAAAAAACGTTAGGCGCGGGAAATGGACGGTTTGATCCGAACCTACAATTGTTGAAAGAAAGTAATCTTTATACACCTCTTCTACCGTTCGTGAACCCAACGCTCAATGGGATAGAAGAGAGAAAATAACACAGGTGCCAAGATAAGGTTAGCTACTGTTGCTGAGACCATGCCACCGAAGGTAGGTACCGCGATGGGCTTCATCAATTCCGCACCGGTAGTCGTGCTAATTTCTGCTAACATGATTGGCAATAATGCAAGGACTGTAGTTGCCGTGGTCATGATGATAGGACGGACGCGCAATAAGCCAGCACTGACTACAGCTTCGTCAATAGGTTCACCGCCCCGGACGCGTTCCAGTAGATATTCAATTAAAACGATTCCGTCTTCGACGGCTATGCCAAATAAGGCTATATACCCGACCCACACCGCTGTACTGTATTTAATGGCGTAACCGCCGCCGAGTGCCTCTGGCACGTATGCCATCAACCACTGCATCCACATACCGCCGATGAATGCAAAGGGAATCGCAAAAAAGATCGAAAACATCGCGGACGGTGACTTGAATTGAAGGTATAGCAATATGAAGATGACAGCGATACATACTGGTAGGACAATCGCTAATCGACTGCGAGCTTCCAGTTCAGCTTCGTACTGCCCGCTAAAAGCGTAGAAATAGCCCTGGGGCAAGGTTGGCTTAATCTTTTCATCAAGCGTCTTTTGGGCTAATGTGACGAAGTCAACCAGTCCAATAGTGTCAACATCCACGTCACAAAAAACGCGGGAAAAGAGAAGGGTATTTTCGCTTGCGATCTTCGCGGGACCGGGTCGCCTTTCGATTTTTACGAGTTGCTCAAGCGGAATATGTAGTCCTTTTGGTGACGGTACGAGGACCCGCTTAAGTGCTTCAACATTATCCCGCAATTCTCTCATGTAACGAATACGAATCGGAAATCGCTCCCGTCCTTCAACGGTATAGGTCAAATTCATGCCACCGATCGCTGTCATGATGATTTGTTGTACCGTTCGGATTTGGATGCCGTAGCGAGCGATTTCCTCTCGGTCAATGTGAAATTCAAGATACGGCTTATTTCCAATGCGCTCGGCATAGGGACCCTTCGCTCCGTCAAGTTTAAGGAGTTCCTGTTCAATCTGCACCGCAATCTCTTCAATCTTCGCGAGGTCTTTACCAAACACTTGATTCCGATTGGAGTTTGTATGCCTGTTGCGAGCATATCAACGCGATTGCGTATTGGCTGTGTCATAATAGGTGAAACCCCCGGCATTCGGGTAGCCTCCGTCAGTTCGGTGATGAGTTCATTGCGGTTCTTCCTTCGGAAGTAAGTCTTATGCTCAAGGGTAAGTTCAATTTCCTCGGCGATCCGATGAAGTTTCGCCTCAGTCTTAGGTTCTCCAATTTTGACATGTTCCAGTCCCATACCCTCCTCCCGCTCTTCAGCGAGGAGTTCTTCCACAGGATTCGTAATAACCAGATGCGATAGAGCGTCTCGCGTTCATCAACTGACAGATAAGAATTGTGGTATGTTGTCGTTAAGGTATTAAATCGTTTCTACGGTTGCTGTAACAACGCTATCCAGAAAACCGGCGTTAATATGGCTTGCATGTTCCTCGCTTATAAGTTCTTCGTGTTTTAAGTGTTGAACAAGGTCTGTACAAGCTCACTTGTTGCGTCGCGTTTAATAGCGCGTCGGGGCCACTCCGCTGGGTCAACTATACTGACAATGGTTTCAAACATGCCTATTGGGGCAGGATCGGTTGCTGTCGTTGCCCGTCCCAACTTTCCGACTACAAGTGAAACCTCGGAAATTGATTCATAATCAAATCCTGTTTCGTCATCACATCTTTGCTTGGGTAATCGAAGCACCGGGGAGCAGCACTGGCATAAATAGCAACGACCCCTCGTTGAGTGGAGGCATGAATTCCTGACCGATATTTTTATAGAAAGGGGTCAGCGGTATGCTTACGGCAAAAGCCAGTACCGCCAAGGCAAACAACAGCAAGTTTAGTCCAAAATATTTTTTACAGCCAACTGAATAGTCGGACGATAGGCAGTTTTGAGTATCCATGTAATCCCCTCGGCTAACTTTCTCAAGGGCCAACCTAGCAGTGCCAGGAGTTGTGCCACCCGCTTAGAGATCGCACCTGTCCGGTCCGGGTTGGGTCCGTGAGTAGAATTGATGCCAAAACGGGTACCAGACTAATCGCTAAGAGTGCCGCCCCCAGCATAGCGAACGTTTTTGTATAGGCAGCGGCTTGAAAAAGTTTACCGGCTGACCGGTAAGAGAAAAAAACAGGTATGAAGGCACAATAACAATGAGCATTGCCAAAGAGATAGGTGGACCCGACTCTTTGGCAGCACGGATTGTCACTTGAAGTTTGTTTTCGCCTACGTGTGGCTCCTGTAAATGTCGCGTGATATTCTCGTCATTACAATACCCGCATCCACCATGACTCCAACGCGATGGCGATGCCACCCATCGACATGATATTCGATGTAAACCAATAATCCGCATACCTACAAACGAAACGCAGAACCCAGCGGTAAGATTAAGTGCTCTATCAAGAGCCTTACTCGAAATTTGCCCCAGAAATCAGGATAACGATCCCGCGACGATGATTCCCCTCCGTCAGTGTCCTTCCGCGTGTCTGTGCGCGGGTGAATGAGATGCCTCCGATCATAGAACGAGGACCACTCGGGTACTCAGGTGGAAGCCACAGGTGCGAGCTCTGCTATCTTCGCCTTGACATTTCGATCACGCGCAGTGGTTATCACCGTAGCGCATTAGCACGACCCCGCCAGTTGCGGGGGACACGGCTTGTCTAAGGCATGCGCCGAGAGTAAGGACCTCGCTGACTGTCCAAGGGTTTGACGTAGATAGGCACGCCATTAGTTCCTTGACACGATTATTTCTATTCCGTGATGCTGTTGATGACGCACCAAGCCCCGATCAGGAATCATTCCTCTTCTCAAATCACTTTTGCCCCAACATCAAGATTGCTCCCACGGACAGCGTTGTAAACCGTTGATAATGGCACTTATACGCTAATAAAGTATTCGGATCAATGTCGATCTGATACTGTTTAACGTACCACCGACTGAGCAACCTCGGAAACGCCATCAGCAGAGGCGAGATAATAACGAACCGTCCAGTCCTGGAGCGCCGAAGTTCGTTGAAGTTTAAATGGAGGCAATGAGCGTTTCTCACTCTTCCGGACATTTACCAGGTCCTGCGTAGCGTTCCGTCGGATGATTAGGGCAATAGTACACCCATTTCAACGGTGTATCTATACCAGAACACCTGTCCGACACCGGTTTGCATCGGGCCCCAAGACCGGCACAACACCCTTGAGCATGTCTTTTTGGGCAAGATTCATACGCTCCAGGAACTCGTGTGCGAGCCCAATAGAAATCAACATCATCTTTAAAGATAATGTTAATGTAACCAAAACTAAACATTGAATTTGAGCGAACATCTTTGACATCGGGAATTCCAAGCATGGTAATACTCAATGGATAAATAACTTGGTCTTCAATATCTCGCGGGCTTCGTCCGGGCCAATCCGCGAAGACAATGACCTGATTTTCACCGATGTCAGGTAGGGCATCAATGGTGTCCGGTTCAATGCCCACCACCCGCCATCGTGACAAGACAAAGATAATTAACACCAACAGGCGGTTTCTCATACAGATTTCAATAATTCGATTAATCATGTTCTTTCTCACTTCTGGTAGGTATGTTGCGTTAGCGCAATCTTCTTTTAAGAGTGACTTGTACGCATAACTTCAGATCGTGGCTAAGGAAATCCGGAGACTAATGCCGATGGACCGGGGGCTTTGATTCTTCACCACCGAGCGCGCCTCCATAAGCCCCTGATGCGGAGCCTGTTAACTGCGTCTGCGAATCTATCAGGAAGTTGCCATGGGTGACAACCATATCGCCATGGGTAAGCCCGCTAACAATGGGGTAATATCGGCGTTTGGTTTCTGAGCCGTCTGATGTTCCCCAAGCTTCGGGACCCCACTTCAACCTCAATCTGTTCATAAACCTGATTCACCGCGATCCACGAAGACTATCTTCCGCAAAACCAGTGTCAATGACTGCACTCTTGGGTACAGTTAGGACTTCACCTGTCATGAGGAGGGGTTTTCCATCACGTGGACATAGCCCTGGGACTGTCGCATACTCATCTGGATGATCAGGACACACATATTTGAAAATCAGCAGCGGTTGATCTGCATGAAGGGTAGGTGAGGGCGCGAGCTGATGTGTGTGAGAATGTGCACCAGTGCCAGTTGTTGACTGTTTTTCGACGAGATCCATGCCACAGATAGAGCATTCACCGAATTTATCAGACTGCTCTTCAGGATGCATCGGACGACACCCACATAGATGCTGGCCTCTGTAGATGTCTCCGCTTTTCGACGAGATCCCATGCCACAGATAGAGCATCACCGAATTCATCAGACTGCTCTTCAGGATGCATCGGACACACCCACTTTCCCCCTGTTCCAGACATCGGCTCGGATGTCATGATATCGGAATTTGTTGACTCTAAATCCATACCAATAATCACATTCACTCGCGTGTTCGGATGTAATCCATGGATGCATTGGACATGCATAGGGAGCCTCAGACATACTGCCTCGGGTATAGATTTCTGCAAGCGTCGGTTTCATGCGGAGTGTCACATACATTCCTGGGCGGAGTTCCTCGTTCGGATTCGCGACAGCCACCTGCACTTTCTGGGTGCGGGTGTTAGTGTCAAAGAACGGATAAATGTAGGTAACTTTGCCGGAGAACGTTCTGCCCGGCATCGATTGTGCCGTAATTTCGACAACTTGCCCCATGTAAATCCACGGCAACTCGTACTCGTAAACATCCGCCATGATCCACAAACTGCTGAGGTCTGCGATGCGATAAAGATTCATCCCTTTGTTGAGATGTTGCCCCCGCATGACGTTCATGTGAACAACAGTACCCGCGACAGGCGCATAGAGCGGCAGAACGGTTCTGACTTCGCCGCGGTTGCGGATATCTTTTATTTGGTTTTCGGTTAATCCGTACAACTTCAGCTTGGATTCAGCAGCAGTGAGGTTCAGTTTAATGGAGCGGAGGAGCTCCACATATTCTGTATTTTTGAGTTCTTCCACACTTTTGAGTGCTGTTAGATATTCCTCTTGCGCGACGACTAACTCTGGGCTATAGATAGATAAGAGTTCATCGCCCTCGCGCACCTTGATGCCGGTGAAATCAACGTGCAAGTCCTCAATCCACCCGGAGATACGAGTTGACGCATAAGCCATCCGGGTTTCGTTGTAATCAAGGACACCGACGGTTCGGATTTCACGCTCAACTTTGCGGAAAGCGACAGACTCAGTGCGCACTGGAATCAGTGCCTTCTGTTGCTCAGTGAGTTCCAGTCCTGCACCCTCGTAAACAGGAATAAGATCCATTTTACAGACTGGGCAACTGCCCGGCTCTTGCATTTTGACTGTAGGGTGCATAACACACGTCCAGAAACGAATCTTTTTCCGTCGTCAGTAGACATCGCCATTTCTGCATCAGATGTCGCCATTTCTGCATGACCAGCGTGTTCATCCACACCTCCGGTGTTCTCCTCCGATTTTGTGTCAAGCCTTGCACTAACATGGTGCTCCATTTCAGCGTTCTCTTGCTGACTACAGGCAAACGTGAAAAGTATAGTGATTATCAGTGTAGTTGCGAGGCAGAAATTTCTAAGCATTTTGTGAACTCCTTTTAAGCACCCCAGCGGGGTGCAATGTCTATAGGGGTTGTTTGGGCAATATCACGCCAACTGCCTGTTCCAACTGTGCAAGATGTTGACGATAATCACGCAACGCCCGCTGCTCTTCAATCCTCAAATTTAATAAAGTGCGTTGGATATCAAGAAAACTCAAAAAATCAATTTGCGCCGCTTGATACGCTGTATTCGCGGCACTCAAAGCTTGCTGTGCTTGCGGAAGCAGCGTCTGGCGGTAGAGACGAATACTCCGATTTGCTGTCTCCATTCCAAAATGATGTTTTTTCACAACAAAGCGGAGATTGCTTTCGAGTTTTTCAATTTGGTGTTCCATCGCCTCAATTTTCACATCCAATTCATGGATGTACGAATTTCGGTGTCCGAACCATGCTGCATTTGCCGGATTCAATGTTCGTCGTGTGGAAAATGTCATTGGCATTTTTTGTGTGTGTTTCAAGTCCACTATACCCCGGTTTTCAAAGTAGACTTGCACCGAGGGTCGGGTCAGGATAGGTCATTTGCTTTGACATTTCTACAAACCACAGCCATCTTACTGATTGCCAACTTCTGTTTTTGGATTCCTGACGGCTCTCAACCGCTAACTCATACAGCTCAGCCAAAGTAGGTATAACGCGATCTTCTTCATGGGTACAGGGACCCCTAACGGTAAATCCGCAGAACTATTAACAACGTATAATGCGTGCCAATAATAGTTTCCCGCTGTTGTTCAAGTGTAATAATCGCATTTACCAATTTCGAAACTTACCTGTGCCATAATGACGTTTGAATATTTGCCTTGTCCGACCCGAAACTTCGCCTGAGCAATAGCAATCATCTGCTGTAGTAATTTCTGATTCTCTTCGTTAATAGGGTTGCCTCAGTGACAAAAAGATAATCGTAGTAAGCCAACTGATCTCGGTCACCAGATCTCGTAGGGCGATGTCAAAACTCTTTCTGGGCGATTAGCACATCTTCAGTGATGACTTGTCCTTTCAAGGCTAGGTCCCTGGGAACGGAAATTTCATTGCCATCATCTCTTTATGGGTCAACGGACCAACTTTTGTATCAAGTTGTTTTGTGAAAGCGTTATACTGACGCAACACATTCTCTAAGTAAACAGCTTGGGGATACTGCTCCAGTACCGCCCGAATTTTTTCACGGGCAGATTTCAAACCCGGGTCCCATTCGTATCCGAATGCCACAAGAAGTTCCAACGCAATCGGTTGGGCAAGCTGGGCTTTCGCCGCTTCAGGGGAAGCTGCTAACTGTCGGTAAGCCTTCATGGAGTCCGTCGAAAGATCGTAAAACAGGTTTGGCATCGGAGTTTCACTTTCTAATTGGGCTTGCCACTGTTTCTGATATTTCAACACCTTCGACTCAACCTCGCTGAGAACCTGGTCGGGTTCTGCGATCGATTCATTTTCAGTATGGGTAATCTTTTTTTCGACTTCGGTATAGTAGTACGCCGGTTGTTGTATCTCAGCACCACGCAACTCTTGGTACGTCTCCAGCCGACGGCTGGCACACCCGCCTACCAAAACAGTGAGCATTATGAGACCGATGCGTAAGCTAACGGAGCATTTCGATAGCGAAAACGATAGCGACATAGGACGCGCTTGAAAAGCACAACCACAGGGGTAAACAGATATTGTGATTTGTCTTTACTGCTCAATGTGTGAATCATTGATTTTTCCCCCAACGAGTTTCTCCAACCGAGCTACGTTCTGTTGATAGTCTGCAATCGCACGCAGGCGAGCCAGATTAAAATTCAACCAAACACTCTGCGTCTCAAGAAATCCTGTAATGCTCTTAGGACCTTCTTGATGCCACGTCTCAGCAACTTCAATAGCAGCACCCGCTTGCGGAATAAGCGTGGTTTCATAGAGTTCGACAAGCCGCCGAGCGTTTTCAAGACGAAAATAAACCTTCTGGAGGGCAACTTTGGTTTCATCCTCCAAGACGCGCTTGTTCGCTGTGACAGCTTCATGATTTTGCTGCGCCTCGCGAACCTTGCTACTGTTCTTCAAACTTGACCACGGAATTGTCACGCCAAAACCGATGCTAAACGGGTTTTTACCACTGCCGGGTGCGTCTAACATCAAGGCTTCACCCGTTTCTATTGTCATTAAGTCAAACTTAAGCATGGGCTTGGTTTGGAGTTCGGCAAGGGCAATCCGCTCGGTGGCTTTTTCGATAGTCAACGCCGCGATTCGCAGCTCCTGTCGTTTTGCTAATGCCTGTTTTTCCACATCGGCTAACGTCACATCAAGAGGTTCGTAAGCAACAGGCACCGTTGCACCAAGCGGCGTCGCTGAAGGAACAGACAGGATTCCATTGATGTTGGCATGTTCAACGCGCTGTAATTCTTCTAACAGGATAAAATCATATTCCAACTGCGCGAGTTGGCTCTGTGCTTTCAGCACATCATTGAGTGTTGCCTTTCCTTCCGCATAGCGTGCAGTGGCAATCGTGAGAATAGAGACTACCAGTTCATGATTTTGCCGCGTCAACTCGACCGCCCGCTGAAGATATGCCAATTCATGGTAACTCAGTTTCAGTTCAACAATGAGATCACGTATCACCTGTTCATGCTTCACACGTTCAATCTCAATTGCCTTTTTGACAACTTCTCCGGCTGCATCAAGGGTCCCCGGGTATGGAAATGCTTGTGAAAAACTAACCCGATGGCGTTGAGGTCCGACCCGCGTCTCCACGCTTCGCAAGAAGTAGCCGTACATGAACATCGGATCGGGCAATGCTGTCACTTGCGGGTATTGCTCAATTGTCGCCTGCCACCGTGCCTTTGCAGCACTAACTTTTGGATTCCGTTCAACAGCAACTCGAATTAAACTCGGCAGTTCAAGGGTTTCAGCAAATAGAGTTGTCATATCGGTTTGTTCCGGGATCGCTGCTGTCTGAGTCATCCCATGTGCTTCCGTTTGCATTAGAATGTCTAACACCAGTATGATGCCGATAACAATTGCTGTCACTTGATGGAGTAAACTAACTTCACGCATTATCGTCTCCTTGACAGAATAGGCAATTCAGTTCTCAGAAGAATAGCCGTCAGCAATCAGCCGTCAGAAAGAGGACTCTGGCTTATCAGGAAATCTCTTTGCTGATAGCCGATTGTTGATAGCCGATAGCCACATTAAAGTGAAATCTTGACAGCTGGGCTCGTCACGCGAATGCGAACCTCGTGCTTTTCACCCTTTGGCATAGCAATGAACCCTTCGTAGGTGCTCATCATTTTGCTATATTTCAGTAGTGTCATCTTCGTCTCCCCTTCAGTATTGGTAACCTGAATGGCGAGTTTAACATCGCCTAACGCAATCTCCGCATGATCTTGCGTCGGGTATATACTGAAATAGTGCGTTTTTCCTTTAATCTCGTCGGTTTTTATCATGCCCCCCATTCCCATGTGAGACATCATCATCTTGTACGCATCCATAGTTAGCACGTTGAGATCAAATGTCAAATTTCCCACTGAAATTGTCTGGAGGTACGTATCTGGATCCGCCTTGAACATCTCTGCCTGCATGTCGTTGCAGAAATAGTAGGCTTTTCCGTCCTGTTCGACTTTGATCATCGCCGAAGCCTTCATCATCATCCCATCAACTGCACACCGCACTTTTTCACCAACAGTTGTGTGATCGCCGTGGTGATGGGCTTTGTCGTGTTCGTGTGCATCCTCCGCTTTAAGCGAAAAGACTGAAAACAGTAGAACGGTTAGGGCTGCTAAGAAAGAGGCGACGATGCGCCGTGTCAATTTCATTTTCATGTGTTTCTCCTTTTTATTCTGCCTTACTTGTTGTCCAGCATTATTACGTGAAAGTCTTTTTGCTGGGATTTGGACAGTGTGCTGACAGGCAGATGCAACACACTATGCAACATAACTCAAAATGTACCAGGACTTACGCAAAATTAGCTTCCACGTCAAAATTGAGGGGATATTCCCCAAGAAAGTGCAATGCAGGAAGAAAAGATGAAAATGTTTACATTTTCATTTTTGTCTCCGTGCGCGACTACGAACCAAAGACTGCGCGAAAACGGGTTAACTGCGGAAGTCCTATAAATTAAAATGAATAGTATGAAAAAATAGTGGAATCAAGGAATAGGTGAGTGCTTGAAGAATTCCTGGTGGAACTCACTTAGCACTGGGCAAATGGAGGGCCTCTATGAGATAGAGAATGGTCGAGGAAAAACGTAGCGGTTAGAGGCACTGGGGAATTCTTGAACAATTCCCATGGTGCAACAGGCAAAGTTACTGAGATAGGAAGAATTGAGACGAGCGTCTGCTCAATTGATTCACGTAATTCGTGCGTGTTGTATCCATCGTCTGGAAGAGCAATTTCCAAATCTTTTGAGCAGAACGGATTACCGCTCTCTGATGGAGTTTCGGCATCACCCGCTGCGTCTGTTTTGGTGTCTTGGCAGCAGGTTGATCGGGTTTCGGTATCTCCGACCAGGACTTTTTGAGGTGCCTTGTGGCAGGACTTTTGTTCTAAAGTTGCACAAAGAAATGGGCATACTGAATAAACGTACAATAGTCCCACAAGTAGAATGAGAATTTGCCGATGTTTTTGTAACACAGTTCATTAAACTCCGCTGTTTCGTCAGAAAGTGGCAACCGAATAAAACACTTTAAGGTATTATACACCAAAATCTAAAAAAGTTGCAAGAAAAAATGGCTTCCTCATACGATACACCCAAAAATCTAAAAAAGTTGCAAGAATTGCAAGAAAAAGGCAGCCTAAGGAATTTAATTTTAGTGTCCTTTTTTATTCACAGGAAGTTATTGGTCAACTTCGCAAGATAAGTCTCGTTTTTTATAGAACTGCTACATCGTTTGAGACCACACCGAAGGAGAATGTTACACGGGTGTAACGCGCTTTGCTAAGGAAACACGTCAATGAAAGCGTGGCATAAGCAGAAACAATTTGGAGCCGAGGATTCGGCGACGGATCCGTTAAATACAGAATAAAAGCTGAATTTTAGTTGCATTTCAGATGCGAATAAGATATACTATTTGGCAAGTCCCGCTCCTGCACCTGTAGCATCCTGAAGTGTCGCTCTCCGTCTTCTAAGCAAAGTAAAATAAAAGAAGATAGTCGAATCGTTGTCCTTATAAATTACAACAAATTACAACGGAGGAAATCTCATGGCGTATATTAAAATTCCAAAGGGATGGGAAACCCCTGAAAATCAGGTGACATCTGAATCAGATTATATGGATCGTCGGAAATTCATCAAAGACTTGGGGATAGCGAGCGCGAGTACATTGCTCATTTCAAGTTCAAGCGCGTGCGCGCAGAATACAGGGGTAGAAAAGCAGTTGGAGCCCTTCCGTGCGCAAAAACTTGCTGCCGAAAATAATGCAAGTTTCACTGTAAATAGGCAGATGACTGATGAAGTTATTGCTGCTACTTACAACAACTACTATGAGTTTACCAATAGGAAAAGCACTGTTTGGAAAAAGACGGATAAATTCAGAACACGCCCGTGGGAAGTTGAAATATCAGGATTAGTCGAAAATCCGATGACGTTGGATGTGGACGACTTAATCAAACAGATGCCGATTGAAGAGCGAATCTACCGACTTCGGTGCGTTGAAGCATGGGCGATGGTCGTACCTTGGATCGGCTTTCCAATGAAAGCGTTGCTTGAAAAAGTTCAACCTAAGGCTGAAGCCCAGTACGTTCGGATGCTCACATTTTTGGACGCTGACATGGCACCCGAGCAACAAAACGTACGCATGCCGTGGCCCTATTTTGAAGGACTAACGCTTGCCGAGGCAATGAACGACTTGACGCTACTCGCTGTCGGCATCTATGGGCATATCTTGCCACCGCAGCACGGGGCACCTATTCGGCTCATCGTCCCTTGGAAATATGGATTTAAAAGTATTAAGTCCGTTGTCAGTATTGAGTTGACTGACCAGAAACCACGCACCTTTTGGAATACGCTCGCGCCGAGGGAGTATGGCTTTGAGGCAAACGTCAACCCTAATGTGCCACACCCACGTTGGTCGCAAGCCAGTGAACGGATGATTGGAACTGGAAAAAGGCACCCAACGATGATTTACAACGGCTATGGCAGTTCTGTCGCACACCTCTATTAAGGTAAGTTTCCAAAGCGGCAACGCGACTACTTGAAATAGCAGGGTACAGATGGATAGAAAACAGGCAGTCACAAAGACTTTCCTTGGGCTCTTCTGCTCGGTTTTGCTACTATGCGTCGGATGTGATGAGTTTCGTCCGGACATGTTCGATAAAAAAGAAGCTAAACCTGAGATTGGTCCGGTTGATGGCAGTGTTGTCACGGCGAATACTAAATTGGGTTTTAGTCTGTTCAACGAGATTCGGAAAACTGAGCAGGACAAGAATATATTTATCTCACCATTCAGTATTTCCGTTGCCTTGGCGATGACGCTAAATGGCGCAGCCGGCGAAACCGAGCAGGCAATGACCAATACGTTGCAACTGCATGGATTAGACTCTGAATCGATTAACACTGGCTATGCCGGATTGCGCCAAACACTTTTAACATCAGATCCGAAAGTGACGCTTACGATTGCGAACTCGCTCTGGGCACGCCAAGGATTCTCGTTCAAACCAGATTTCCTGCAGCGAAACACCCAATTTTTCGGCGCGGAGATTTCAACACTGGATTTTGACAATTCGAGTGCTTCAAAAACAATTAATCAGTGGGTAGATACCAATACAAACGGTAAAATTCAAAAAATCGTTGGCGATCAAATTGATCCGATCACGGTGTTGTTCCTGATTAACGCTATCTACTTCAAAGGAACATGGCAGAAAGAATTCGATCCATCAAAGACCCGAGAGGGCCCCTTCCATCTCGCAAATGGCGATGAAAAGCAGGTACCAATGATGAGACAACAGCGTTGGTATCCATACTACCGGGAAGAGAATTTTCAAGCGATTAGTCTCGCTTATGGTGATGGGCAGATGAGTATGTATATTTTCCTGCCCGACCGTGAATCCGACCTCAACATCTTTTTGGAGAACTTGAACGCCGAAAGTTGGGAGAATTGGATGTCACAGTTTCACGAACAAGACGTGTCCCTCGTTATGCCTAAATTTAAGTTGGAATATGGAAAGACGCTTAACGATCCGCTAAAAGCACTTGGCATGGGTGTCGCGTTTGATCCAGAACTGGCAGATTTCAGTCGGATGGCATCTTTAGAGTTCGGCAATTTGTATATTGAAAAAGTTGTCCATAAAACCTTCGTTGAAGTCAACGAAGAAGGGACTGAAGCCGCCGCGGCGACCAGTGTTGAAGTCGGCGTGAAGAGTGTGCCACCACCACCAATTTCTTTTAGTGTAGACCGACCCTTTTTCTTTGCAATTCGTGATAACGAGACAAAAACGGTATTGTTTATGGGCATTGTGGTAGAGCCTTAAGTGGAGAATGTATGGAGATGCAGGAAAACATGCTGTCTCCTCAAAGATTCAGTGGAAATGGACAATGGCTGTATTGTATCAAAAAACATTCTCATGGCTATGGACCACAAGTATTGTTTTTATCACCTTGCTGCTGCCGATAGTTTCAGCATCGGCAACTTGGGAGTCAGTAGAGAGTCCACACTTCCGAGTCTACTATCAGAAAGGAACAGCGGACCCAACGTCAATTCTTCAGATTGCGGAGGATTTCTATGCCGAAATGCCGCAGTTGACAAGTCGCATTCCTGCGGGAATGATTGACATCTGGGTGTGCGACACACAAAAGGAGTTTCAGGCTTCCGTTCATGCACCGATTCAGGATTGGGCGGTTGGATGCGCCTTTCCGTTGAGTCGACGTATTGTTATCCAAAATCCGAAACATATTGCCCTTGCGAAACTGCAGTTGACGCAGGTACTTCGTCACGAGATTGCACATGTCCTCTTTGGACAGTGTACACGCAAAGCTGTCAAAGAGATCCCGCTATGGTTCATAGAAGGTATCGCAATCTATTTCGCTGAGGAATGGGTGCCGAGCCGTCACGAGACATTGCTAAAGCATATTTTCTCAAAATCTATCCTACCGCTTCAGGAACTGGAGCGAAGTTTTCCACGTTCACAAACTGGTGCAGATTTAGCGTATGCTGAGAGTCAAGATGCACTCCGTTGGTTAGTTGAAACCAAAGGTAGGGATGTTCTGTTTGCCCTCATTGCGGAACTCCACGCCGGCAGCAATTTCAACACTGCTTTTGAAACAGTAGTTGGATGGGATCTTACCACCTATTATACCCGTTGGCGCGAATCGCTGACGGAACGCTACCGATGGGTGTCCCTCTTTTCCAATTCCTACATCTTGTGGGGAGGCTTCGGTGGACTTGCACTTCTCGGCTATATCGTCTGCTGGAATCGTAGACGACGGCACCTGAATAGACTCACGCAGCAAGAAGATACAATGGACCCATTCTTCAGGACCTAAAACCTATGAACATCTCTCTAATTGACCTCACGCTCTGCTTTATCTGTTTCGCTTCCGCTGCGACCGCCCAACCCCAACTACCCGCGCAGTACCCTAACCAACTGACGCGTGATGGGAACATCGTTGTTCTACCCGACCACGGTACCGCCTATATTGTTTCCGATCTGCATGCACACTGGGACGATTTTAACCAATGGTTGCAACTCACGAAACTTGTTGAGCGGATTCAAGCGGACGAAGATGTTTACGGATTGATACTCGGTGATGCAATCGATTATAAGCCCGATGAACCGAAACATCCGCCTTATGGAGATACACTCATCGTTGACCGGATTATGGAACTCCAGAGACAACTTGGCGATAAGGGTGAAAGGATCATCTATCTCCGAGGAAATCATGAATTCGCTGCCACAGATGCCTATGCGATGCTCAAAAGACAGGGGATGACAGCACGGAGCCAGGAGCACTTTATTCGACTTTTATATGAAAGTCCTCTCGGTGCCTATTATAAGCAGTTCAATTTTATTGAAAGAATGACAGACACACACTATGAATTCCTGATGAATCTGCCAACAGTGGTTGTTGGAAAAAACGGCTTCGTCGGTGTTCATGGGGGCCCTGGGCGTTTTGTCACAAGCCTTGCGGATCTGGTCAATCCGAACCCCAAAACCCTTGAGGAACTTCTTTGGCATCGTCCAGAGATCGCTTATAGTGGTGGATACACCTTAACGCATATTAAAAATTTCCTTGAAGCCATCCACGGGAATATCCTTATCGTTGGACATACCCCAATTCACTATTTTCCAAAGCGGAATGTCAGAGATGGTATAGCGACGTTTGGCGAAAGTCAACTCATTTTTTCGACGGGCTACAGCGGTCGCCCCGGAATTCCTGCGTACATTGAAATTGACTTGGCAGAGACGTATCCGTCCGTAAATGCGCTGAAATTAGGAACAAATATCCATCACCTTTATAGTGAAACTCGAAAGCCAAAATCGGACTAAAGGGATAGTTTTGCCAGAAAGACGCTCATCATGCGACCACTCGTTTACATCATGATCCCGGTGCTGATTCTTACTATCATTCTCGCTTCTCGCTTTGTAACATGGGATGCGATAAAGGGGGAAAAAACCACAGGCGCGAGTAGACGTACGGGAGGGGACAGTATCATTGAGGACTTGGAAGATTCCACACGCTATAGCGGCGTTTACACGTGCTATTGAAACTGAACCCAAATATGCTGAAGCTTACGTGAAACGTGGACTGGCACATTACCGAGCAGGTCAGTACAAAGCAGCTATCGCGGATTACACCCGTACATTAGACCTGAATCGGTATCACGCCGATGCCTACGCAAGTCGTGGCGATGCTTATCGAGCGTTAGGGAAGATACAGCACGCTATTGCGGATTACTCAGCTTCGTTGAAAAAAAGGTGGAACGCCAGCGTTATGCGAAGGCGAGCACAAACCTATTTTGAGCAGGGCGACGTTAAGAATGCGTTCGCCGACTACAGTGCTGTAATTAAGCGGCAACCGAGTGCTGTGGCTTACTATGCACGTGGTAATGCCTACCTACGGCTTTCCATCGAAAGTGGCGAAGATCGTTTAAGACTCGCTTTGGCAGATTTGAATCAGGCTATTGGTTTGGAGCAGCACTTTGCTCGTGCCTATATCAGTCGCGCCCAAGTTTACGTACATTTGGGAGAACCAGCCCTGGCAACTGCCGATTATAGGAACGCTGTAGAATTTTTCACCGAAACAATTCAAACATGGCAGGGCGAACCGAACGCGCTTACACAGGTTTACCTATGGCGTGCCCTCGTTTACCAAAAATTGGGCGAAGTTGGTAAAGCAGAAACAGATGTCCATGAAACGTATAAACGCGTTTTTGGTTTTTTCTTGAAAAAAGTAAGAAATTGTGATATACTATAAGGGTGAGGTAAGGGTGAGATTTTAGCATTTCGCTTGATTTTCCGCTTTTTTACGCCCGGATTCGTGATCAGAAAATTGTTTCTACTGTACGACTCACAAGTTAAAAACTCGATTTTATTTTTGCACTAATTTCCAATAGGAGTAGAATTAATATGGCTGGAGAGGCATTGGGTTTAGTTGAAACGAGAGGCTTAGTTGGGAGCATTGAAGCTGCCGATGCTATGGTGAAAGCGGCAAATGTTCATCTCATTGGTTATCAGCAAATTGGTGCTGGCTACGTGACTGTCATGGTTCGTGGCGATGTTGGTGCCGTGAAAGCGGCAACGGATGTTGGTGCCGAGGCTGCGGCGCGCGTCGGTGAAGTTGTTTCAGTTCATGTGATTCCACGACCACATGCTGAAGTCGAAATTATGTTGCCAAAAGCGTAAACTATGTAGTCCGAGGATTCATTGGACGTTCTTTGTTCGATGACGTTCAGTATATCCTAACCAAGAAGGCAGAACATAGATGCCAGACCGTGCCCTTGTTGAGTTGATTACCCAGCGTGTTGTTAATAGACTGACGACAGACCAGGCATGTAGCGGTTGTGCTTTGCGGACTTGTGATGCAGGAAACCGCGCGTGTGATGCTGTCGCACAGCAGCAGCAGATTCCGGTTGGGGTTTCAGCACGACATGCCCATGTAACGCAGGAGCACCTTGAAATTCTATACGGTGCAGGACACCAACTTACTGTCTACGCCCCACTCTATCAACCGGGAGCATTCGCCGCGAATGAGACGTTAACCATCGTTGGGAAACGGATGCGTGCTATTGAAGCGGTTCGTATCCTTGGTCCGGTGCGAGATTACTCCCAAGTCGAAGTTGCTCAAACGGAAGCAATCCGGCTTGGATTAAACCCGCCCATTCGAGACTCAGGTGACCTTATCGGTGCGGACCCTATTACCGTCGTTGGTCCCGCCGGAAGCATTTATTTGGAGGAAGGGGCAATCTGTGCGACGCGACACATCCACATGACCCCCGGAGACGCTAACGCACTCGGTATTCGCGAGGATGCCCTTTTAAAAGTACACTTCCGTGGCGAGCGTGCTTTAACCCTTGAAAACGTCCGCCCTAAAATTTCTGAAGATTATGTGCTTCAGATGCACTTAGACACTGACGATGCCAATGCGGCAGGTTTAAAAGGCGGTGAACCCCTTGAAATCGTACGCGATGCTGGTTGAGACGTATAGGTTTCCTAATATTTTGAGGCAGTATGAATCAGGAGCTGATTGACCAGATTAGGAGAATCGTGGAGAGGATGCTGCAAGAGCAAACGCCGGTTTCCACGCAAATTACACACGAAAAACGACTACTTGCTATTTTTGGTGCGACACAACTTGAGTTGCATGAACCAATTCAGCAGCTTCATACTTGCAGACAAAATGGATGGAAAATTACAATAATTCTGTCTGATCTTGCCACTAAAGTTGCAAACCTCGAACCGATTCATGTCGCATTTGGCGAAGAGAACGTTTTGCAGGAGAATGCCCTAAGCAATATAACAACTTTTGTGGAGACCTATCAGCAAATTGTGCTCCCTGTCTTCTCGTATCCAATGGCTGTGAAGCTCGCGTTAAGGTTGGTGGACACGCCGTGTACCTATCTGGTGTTTGAAGCACTCTCTAAGGGGAAGAAGGTTATAGCAGCCTCTGACGCATTTAATCAGAGTGAAGTTTCCGTAAAAACGGGTCCTATTTTCAGTAAACTTAAAAAAGATTATGTAAACGCTTTGTCCGAACTCGGCGTTCAATTGGTACCGATGACCCAAATCGCTGAGTCGGTCATAGAGAGAACGAGCGGTTCGCGTGCTATTGTGGAAAACACTTTAAATCAGCGCAACGACTATTTCAAATCTGGATGCGGATGTGCGAGAATTGGTTTAATGCAATCCAGCGATTATTACATACACCACTCGCCCCGTGAACACGCGAAAAAAGAGGTATTGAACTGATACCTAAAAGCTAAGAATTGGTAAAACCATTCAGTTTTTCCAATGTATAAGAAGCCCGTTCGTTACATAAAGGGTGAACCGTGATTAGGGTTTCTGAACTATTAAATGGCGTTGAGTTAATCCTTGACAATTTTTAAAGGAAATTGTATCATTTCCATGGTAATTTGATTAGATAGTTTACTTTTGATACTCACGCGACACCGCGCTCAGTGGGTAGAAGCCTATTGGCAGCACCAAATGAAGGAAATGAACATAGGAGGAGGATTCTCATGAAGACCCGGATTTCTATTTTTAAGTGGCAGCATGCCTCATCAGTTGTTTTGTGCAATGCTGGGTTGTAACCCCCTGCCGCTGCGGATTATGATTATTATGCGGACCGATTGAGTCGAGAGCATCGCGGTTGCAAATGATGTCGATGAATGGATAGAACGTGGGAATGCGACAATTACTGCAAGTCCGCGTTTTGAAGATGGTGTTCGGCTCACACGCTTGGGCGAATGCTGCCGAGGACGCAAATAACTACGAATTCGCGATTGCCAGCGCGGTATATCTCTTTGAAATTCCAACAGGGACACAGTCCATTGAAATTTTAGTGAGGTATCGAGGGAACCCCATCACTTGGAGATTGAAGACTACGAAGAACCCATCGCGGGACGTGTTTGGATTCGTAATACCCAACGCTAGGCGACTCGCCGCGGTTACCATGACGAAAATGCTAAGGAGACACGCTACGGTGATACTTTTGTCCTGCGAGCAAAAAATCGTTCTGAGAGAATTAAGATACCTGCAGTGGGTCATATCAAAGATGGATGATGGAACTTCATATCGTCGCAGAGGGTGGCGAACAGCTTGACGTGGAACATCTTGAGGTATCTACTTATCGGAGACAGCCAAAGGTTAAAGTGATTCAGCGGCATACACCGCTTATCGTTGGCGCCCGTGGGATCGCTACACCTATCTCTACTTTACGATGGTCCCATCTATTACGCGACGGACCACGACTACTATCGCCGATGGAGTTATCCTATCTACGATCACCACTATCTCTCAATCCGTTCACATTATGGCGGATATCTTGGACGTTACCGTAGATTTACTCAGGTGCTTACTACCCCCAGCGGTTATTCGCCGTATTATGGTTCCTATCAGTGTTACTACCGTGGTACACCGAAGGTTCATCAGCAACGAACGCGTTTGAATCGATGGAGTGCGAATCATGAAACAGCACGTCGACAGTATAGAGCCGTAGCCGATTGACTGCGAACAGTCATCAAGGAAAAGGTACAAGCGGTTAGGAGAAACGTCCGCACCGCGCTTGAAAACCACCGAAGGCAGACCCCGGCGACAACGTGAACGGATTGCGCGCCAGTCAATTATTTCGGAGGAAACAGCGCTCGCTTGCCTCTGCATCAACACTCCAGCGGAGTAGTGTAGACGGAGTTACATACTCTGGAGGTGCGCTTAGCAAGCAGCGGCGTTATCCGGGTGAGACAGCACAGAGCGTGGGCAGTTATAGAAGTTCCGTAGAGACACGGCGGACTACGCCACTCTATAGACGTTCAACTCCTTCTTCAAACCGGTCGTTCTCGTCTGGCACCCGTAATAACTCAGGTTCAAAGTATAGGAGTTCGACGTCAAGTTCAAGTCGACACGCTCGCGTTCAAGTTCAAGCATAAACCGTTCAACTGAGAGGTCTCGCATAAGTCGTTCGAGTTCGACGTCAAGTTCAAGTTCGACACGCTCACGTTCAGTGTAAGCCGTTCTCTTCTTCTACAAAGTCTCGGACGCGCCCGACGACATCAAGTTCGAGTTCATCGAGTAGCAGTTCAAGCAGTAGCAGGATGACGATGATAACGACGAAAACAACGGAACGGACGAAACAACGGACGGACGAAACGTAATTATATACGTTTTTAGGAGTAGCAAAGGCTTTGCGCTTTTTTCGGTGCGTAAAGCCTTTATATCAGATGCGATTTTTTCTAATCCTATCACTACTGTTGTTGAGCCTCCACGCCAGTTTTGCGCAGGAGGCTAAAAGCGGTGCAGATACCGAACAGGAAACCCTGAGCGGTGGAACGGATAGGCTCGTTTCGCCGATTGGGGCTATGGTGCGTGCTGCCGTTTTCCCGGGGTGGGGGCAATTTTATAGCCGTGGTTATATCCGCGGCAGTCTCACTGTTTTGGGAATAGGCGGTTCTGTTGTCGGTGCCTTGTTGGCACAACAATCTTTTCAGAATCGTTACGATGCCTACGCGGAGTACGCAAGTTTGTATCCTAAACGACGATCAAGGTGTGTCGAGAGGTACGAATTCGCGAATCAGCGCTATAACTCAGGACGTTTTTTATGTATGCTGGTAATCGGAATTTGGGTTTATAGTCTTATTGATTCTTATGTCGGTGCAAACTTTTACAATGCTACTACATTAATTCAGTCTATTGAACGGGATGCACAGGATGTTGAAAAATTGGGGATTGAGGTCGGGGCAACCCCATCACGTCTGTATTTAGGTATTATTAAAACCTTTTAAAATAAGCAGGGTACTTATTATGTTCAGGACTTTTGCAATAGTCATTGGCGTACTCATCTTACTCATAGGTTTTATGGGGTGTGGGGACGCTGACAAAGTTGGTCAGGTTCCGCCTGAAGAACTCCTTCAAATTAATAAAATCTTAGACCGATGGCGGCAAGGTTATGAGACAGAAGATGTTAACTCTTATATCGGCACCTTCTGGGAAAACGGTTTCCTCTATGTTTCTGATATGGGAACCGACGGAGACAAAACGGATGATCTGGAGTTTGATGACATCCGACAGGAACGGGATGCTGCCACTCGAGTCTTCGAGAAGTTCAGGATATTGAGATAGAACTCTCTGTCCCACCAGAGATTTCTATGAATGAGGATGGCAATCAGGCGGAAGGGTACGGATCACTATAGAATCCAACTCTTTATATCCGATGGACATTCGCTTGAGGGTGGATATAGTGGTGTGTAGCGCTGAAGGTGTGACAACCTCTTTATTTTTGAAAAAAGAAATGATGAATGGCGCATAACCGAATGGCATGACGAAGCCTTTAACAGAGGAAGAAATTCGTATTGCTAACAATCTATAGGTTTGAGAAAGGAGGAGCAATTTCTATCCCAAGAATGGGTGGGAATTCCACACGTTCATGCCGCAACAGGAGGAACATCTCCGTGATTATCTTCAACTCATTCGAAAGCATGATTTTACACTCTGCCTGAGTGTTTTGTTGGTATAGGAACCGCCTTGGTTATTTCACTCCGCTTGCCTAAAACGTATGCTGCCTCCACTTAATGTTACTCGTCCAATCTAATACAACATCTTCCCTGCCTTCAACGAACCTGTTTCAAGCGGTACTCTCTGGCGGTGTTGACCGGCGGGAAATGGAGACAATCAGTGCTCGATTTTCCACAGAATCAATGCTAAAAACGGCAATCGAAAACCTCGAAGAGAGTGGCAACGTGAGGCGGTTTCTCTCCTTCCACCGGTAGGTAAACTCAAACGAATGCTGAAGGCTCAGCTGAACCCGGACTCCGACTATATCAATCTTTCGATTGCCTTGACGGAGGCGGAGGGAGGGGAACGCAATGCGGCTCTACTTGTTAACCACTCGTAGAGGATATGAAAACATTGAGGCGTGGAGATGAAGAAAACAAAACTAAAAAGGCGGATGGAATTTCTCGAAAATAAACGACGAGAAATCCAAATCCAAATAGAGAAAGATTTAGACGCTCTCCTTTTATTGCTCGCCAGAATGGCAGTCCAGAAACCTGGCTCCCGACTCTTACCAATCTGCTTGAACGTCATGCCAGTATCCGGGAAAGGCTTGAAACGAATCAGCAACAGCTCTATGCGACGCGCACCCACATTGCATATTTACAGGAGCAATTAAAACACTTACCGGCGCAGACGAAAATATCAGAAACTACATCCTACGATCCCGTTTGGCTTTTTCAGCAGGAAAAGCTCTTCAACCTTGAATCGCAGCGTGCTGCGGATGCGGAAAAGGTAGGCAAGACTGCCTCAGAATTGAAGGGCCTCGACGCACAAATTGCTGAAATCCGCGAAAAAACCGCTCAAACCTCCCCTACGGCTACTACCGTTACTTCCGGTCCCTCTGTCCATTATACCTATATAAAGAATCAGTTGCTGACATTTGTTCCGAGTCAGTCGCGTTATGAAAACGCCGCAGAACGCCTTAAGCAGAAACTTAGCACGTTGGAAACTGAATTGACGCAAATGCTGGAACAGATCCCAGAAAACCAGATAATTCTCACGCAGATGGGAGCCAAGATTCAGAAAACCAATGAACTTGCTGAAGAGATTGCGAAACGGGCACTTGAAGCTGAAATATTATATGCTGAATCCAAGTTAAATACCGCCCGCAACCAGATAGGTGGTATTGAAATCATCGACCGTGCGGTACCGAGAAAAATTCCCGTTAGTCCTCAACTCAGGTTTATTTTGGTCATCGCGGGAATCGCCGGTCTGTCCTTAGGTGTTACAACTGCCTTGTTTATCGAGTATTTCAACAAAAGTCCTGAGAATCTAAAAGATTCAATGTCTTAATTTCAAAGTTTTATAGCCCAATTTTCGGGTTCAGGAACTTATATTGATGGCAGTTTGAAAAAAAAATGTCAATTTTCCTTAAAATGTAGTATAATTATAATACGCTTCAATGTGCAGTGTTGCATGATTTGTTCGCTGCCATTGTGAGGATACTTACAAATTTATACTAGGATCTACCAATATTTTACTTGGGTCCTAAGACAATACAACTTTATTATCTATTTTCTATTGTCTTCGGGCGTCTTCAGAAGACAGTAGTTGTCAAAATGATCCTCATATTAGGGATGCACCTATCCTGCGCAGCATTTTGTGAGATAATTACTTGGGGGCACGCGGGAACGATTTGTAGATCGCCACTCATCCCTAAGGTGGGCGAAAAACCGAAAATAAAATGGTGCTGATATAATTAAACTTGAAAAATATGACGTTTGTGGTATGATTATGTGAAATTACCACCCTAAGGCATGCGTTTTTTCTGTTAAAAACTTGACAGAAATTTGAATCAGTGCTATTTTGAATGCTAAGAACAGTTTTGTGGGCATTGTATCACCCGTTTATTGAGAATTCCCGCAAAACAAACCCTTAATCCGTTGGAAAGAAATTTGCTTTTTACACGCTACGCATGGTATTTACAATTTTCGGATACTTGCCTAGCAGTAACAGAAAAGAACGAAATTGAAGTGATGTTGGTTTCATTAACAAGATTTTGGGACTTTTCGTTTACATGTAAAGCAATTTTCATCCATTTTTAAGGTTTTTTGTCGGAAACCGAGGTAGGGACAGCGAAAGGTGAGAAATTCACATCGCAGTTCCGTTGCCCAAACATCCGATTCATTATTTCCAAGGAGGAAAAACAAAGTAATGAGCAGGCTAAAACAATCATTTGATGTTTTACTTGTAGCGACCTGTATCCTGAGTGCTTTTGTGCTTTACGGTTGTGGTGCACAGAGCCTTGGTCCACAAGAACCCCTATTACCAACAATTGAGGGGAGTTCTAAATTTTCAGCACGGTTCCAATTGGAAGAAGAACCTCAGTTCTTCTATGACCTGTTTGGAAAAGAGCTGCTTGAGGGTAACGAGGTCTATAACTATCGCGAGCAGAAAGAGTTCGACCAGAATGGTGAATTGTATGTTGGTTGGACAGGTCAGCTGGATAGCGAAAGATTCTCAGCACAGCTGGATAGAACCGTCTTGACAGAAGACAGTTTCCGCGGTAGATATACCGAGTTTGCTATCGGCGATAGTATGCGTTTCAAACCGTCTACATTGTTCCCAAACCGCTACATTCTCTACAAAACAGAGTTTGATGGGCTTCGTTGGGATATCTCTTTCGCGCAGGAACGTCATCTTTTCACGCTTATCAATTCGCGTATCTCGAACCCTGTTCAGTTGACAGACGCAGCGGCGAACCTTGCACCGACTCTCGGACGTCGAAATGGTTTGAATGAAGACGCTGGCGTTCGCCATATTGAAAACGCACGACTGATAGGCTTCCGAGCCCAAGGACTTTTGGGCGACATCTTCCGCGTTGGGTTTACTTATGTCAACCTTCATAAAGAGCACCCCGAACGCGTTGAAAACCCACTCATGGGTACTGTGGCAAATACACCACCAGAGGTGATCTCTGTTGTTTTCCGGGATGACTCACCTGAAGACAATCACCGTTCAGTTACCGTATTTTCTGGCTACGATGAAGCCAAACATGGCGGAAATACTCAAGGTGGTGTTGGTGCGGCTTTCAAAGGCATGACAGCTACAATCGTCACGCAGGAATTAGAAGATTTAACACCGGCAGACATCGAAGATGGTGTTGAACCTAAAGCGCAACCCACACAAACCCAAAAGATTGATATCTTCTCCAGCGATGTCACTCCGATTGATGTAGGCGGACTTCCGTCTGATATTCGTGAATCCGGGGATTGGGCAATTGTGGACGGCTTCAATAAAATGAAGTATGATCTCGTTTTTGCCGACCATGATATTGATCCGCGGACTGTTCAATCGGTCATTTTTGATATGGTCGTAGCCGGTGATTATAACATTGCTGTTATTGGATTCAGTGATGCTAACAAGGCTGCTGAAGGGGCAGATCCGTTTGTTGAAGAGTGGATCAAAACCGAAGATGGGCACATTGAAATGCCATACCGCGATGTTATTCAAGCACCCGGTAACTATGGACAATCCTCGGATTACATTAGTAACCGCTCGAATCTCGTCGATAATCCGAGTCAATGGACAGGTGAAGGCAGACCGCGTAAAGTCCGTTATCATTACGGCGCGGCACGCGCGGCACTCCTCTACGGGCTTGACTTAGAAGGTAGTGTCGGTAATGTTTTCGTTCGTGCACATTATTCCATTAACGGTAAGTATAAGCAGTATCCGACGATCCCCAAAGATCAGATTGGATTTAGTAGACTTAAGACAACTATTATAGGTGAGGATGGCGAGGAAGAAACCGGCGTCTCCATCGATCCAGCAACAGGCTTACCATTAGATCGGAACGGTATACCCACCTATTCGGAGACCGAGGGTGAGCGATTTGAAGCCAGGTTGGGTGGTGAGGGAACCGACGAAAGCGGCGATGGAGAAATGGGAAGAGAAACCGCATGGTTCGTCCAACTCAATCTCGCTTTGGAAGTTGTACCTTGAAGGTGTCTACTACCATATTGATCCTGGGTACACCACAACCTATCTCACTTCGGTGCTAATACCGACAGAGACTATCCCTACACGCTGGAGCGAACCCCCGAATCTCAGGCTGAAAGAGATCCGTGGGATGAAGTTAATTACGCGCCCCTCATTGAAGATGATGATGATGATGATGACTGGCCGGATGACATTGACTTCGACGGAGTCCTACCCCCGTGCTGATGACAGAGACCAGAACGGTGTTTTGGACTTCCAAGAAGACTTTCTCATCTTTGATGCCGATCCGCCAGTGTTTACTGATCTCGTTGATTTGAACAACAACGGTACAATCGATTCTCTTGAGGACGATTTTGAACCACAATATGAGTACGGGGTAGACAGGCAAGGATACCATGGCTTCGCTGAATATGACCTCCTTGATAACCTTTCACTCAAAGTTGGGTGGCTCAACGAAAACGAAGTTTCAAGCCGTCGGCAGAATGACTCCAAATACCTACATGTCACCTATCAACGTGACATCCCTGATTTTGGAACTGTCCTTTTCCAAAACCGATTCGTCCGAGTCCGAGACGATATTCCAGATTACACCATTACACTGCGTGTCGGTGAATTGGAGCCTGTCCAAATTTCCGACGAGCTTGATTACTACAATGCTCGTGTGAATACGACAACGCTACAGTTCCTCTACACTGCTGTTCCCAACCTCACGCTCGAAGCAAAGTTCCTCGTTGTGCTGCAAAAACAGTTTGAGCAGGATGAGGCCGGCGCGATTTTCTTGGATGTTGATGGTTCAGGAGAAGAGGGTGATCCGCTCAATGCTGATCAACGTGTTGACTTCATGGTACCCATTGAGCAGGTTCGATCCTCCGGGGACAAAAGGGAATTCCCATTCTATCCAGATCATGGAATTAACGCCCTTAACCCTGAGGATCCGGCTTGATTTATGATGCCGAAACTGGAAGAAGCGTCGTTATCCAGAACGGGATATTCGCAATCAGCAGACGATTCTCAAGGCGAGATACGAGCTCCCACTTGGTGACCTCCCCTTTGTTGACAGAATCGGTGAAGATTTGACGCTTACACCAATGGTGAAGTACATTTGGGACCGCGCTTTCGATCGCGGCGGAGAGGAAATTGGGGATGCCCTTAACCCACGTCTGTTTGTTCCGACTGATGAAGAACCCCTCGGATACTTACGCTTCAACCGTAGAAGTCGTGAAGATGTCCTCGGCGTACGGCTTGACTATCAGTTCACGCAACGAATGAACATTCTTGGTGGTTTCCAATATAGGAAGTTCACCAACCGGGATAATAACTTCAAAGAATATTTGACGAATTTCCCGGAAGATGAGGATGTACCCATCCTTTTCCGACCCGACCTACGAACACGGATATTTGAAGTTCAAGCAATCAACCGTGGTGAATGGCTTGGGTTTAACATTGTTATCCTCGCTGGTTACCGGCGAACCACCATCCTGCTCGACCATACGACGAGTAACACGACGTTTGTGCGAGCAATGATGGGCTTCTAAGAGGTGTTTGAATCGCTGGACACGATTTCTTCGTGTTCAGCGATTTCGCGTCTCGCTTTATCACCTGTGCTTCCCTTTTCCATGAGGTTTGAATAAAACTCGCGTAACTTCCGAAGCACTCAGGTGTTATTAACGAGAATGGTGTTGTAAGTGGTAGGCGCGGTTCCTGTCGCTTCTACCCGACCTGAAAACTTATGTAGTTTTTAAAATGCTCAAGTGTTAGCAAAATTGAGTTGTTGGGCGAGGTTCCCACAACACTTTATGAGATGATTTGTAAAAACTTGCCAGCGTATTCGGCAAGTTACCCTAAGGAGGATCAGAACGAATGACTCGTTTAAGTTTGGTGTTAATGTTGGTTGCTTGTCTCAGTATGTCTGCCGGTGTTGTCTTCGCACAGGATAGCGGCGGAACCGTCCGGGGCCAGATTGTTGATACAACCACAGCACAGAGCCCAATTGAAAGCGTTGAAGTCAAGATTGTTGCCCAAGGTGGCGAAGAATTTGCAGCGACGACGGATGCTAACGGCGACTACGAGCGCTCGGGTGTTCCCGCAGGTCGTTACCTCATCAGTATCTATAGAGAAGGATACGGTGATCGACTTGGTAAACCCGTTACAGTCGTTAATGGCGGCGATCACTTCGTACCGCTCAAGATGACTAAAAAAGACAATATCGTTACTTTCTTCCAGAAGTTTGGATTCGTCTTCTGGCCCCTCGCACTCTGCTCCATCACGGCGTTGACTTTCATTATTGAAAGACTTTTCACCTTCGTTCGGAGCCGTTCTCGAATTGGAACCGAACAGTTTATCGCCAGTATTGCTGATTCATTGCGGAAAGAGAACATTATGGAAGCCGTCTCGACGTGTGAAGAAGCCGGTGGACCGCTTGCTAACGTTCTTAAAGCAGGATTGCTGCGATACAGCCAAGCCCAAATTGAGGAACGCGACATTAGCAAAGAGGAAATTCAGGAAGCTATTGAGGAAGCAAGTCTGCTTGAAATCCCTGAACTCGAAAGAAATCTACCCGTCCTCGGTACTGTTGCTGTTGTGTCTCCGCTGTTTGGTTTGCTCGGAACAGTTACAGGTATGATTAGTGCGTTTACTACAATCGCTCTTGAAGGTACGGGTGACCCGCAGCAGCTCGCTGGTGGTATCTCACAGGCACTTCTCACAACTGCTGCTGGCTTGACAGTTGCTATCCCCTGTCTGATTTTCTTCCAGCTCTTTGATAGTTGGGTTAACAGGCACATGGTTGAGATCTCCCAGGTTTCTACCGAGATTATAAACCAGTTGATTGTTAGTGAAGGCGGCGATGCCTAATCTTGGAACGGAACGGGCGGGTGCCTTCACTCGCCCTCTCCTAATAGGCTTTATAGGCTACCAGGCACTTGTGCCTTAGCCTTAGTCTCATTAACCAGAAAGGAGACTCTGAAATGCAACAAGCCGGCGATAAAGCCAAATTGAGTCTAATGGCGACCAGGATCCGGGAACGCAAGCCACCAACGCTCAGTATGGCACCTATGATTGATTGTGTGTTCCTGCTCCTGATTTTCTTCATGGTATCGACAACCTTCTCGCCGATTCCCGGTCTCCGGGTGCAGTTGCCCCCGCCGGGGAAACCGTCATCCGATAAACCGAAAGGTCTGACTGTCCGAATCGCAAATCCGGAACCCGGCAATGACCAAGGCACGATGGTGCTGAATGATGAGGTCGTCCAGATTGATGAAATGTTTACTCGATTCATCAATGCACCTGAGGAAGCGACAAGCATGCTCATTATCCAATCCGAGCGAGACGTGCTACATGGGCAGATCGTACAAGTGATGGATATCGCGAAACAGGCAGGTATAGATAAAATCGGGTTCGCTATTGTCGCAAGAGATTGACTTATCTCACGCGGCGGTAATAGCACTCCACTCTTTATAGAAGGAGAATTCAGATGGCTTTGAACATGTCTCGGCGGAAAAAAACAGGCGATGATGATGACATTCCGATGGCACCAATGATCGATTGTGTCTTTTTGTTGCTTATCTTCTTCATGGTGTCTGCTATCATGAAAGCCCAACCGCCTTTCACCGTCACCTTACCTGATTCCGCAACAAAGCACGAATTTACACGGAAGAAGTTCAACCTCTTCATTAGCACCGACGGACGGATATCGATCGATGACCAAGAGATGCCGACACTGGGAGATATGGAGCTTTTCATTGCATCCCATGAAAACCAGATCAGTACTCTAATTATCAAGGCGGACAAGCGTGCGAAACACGGCGTCGTCATTGATGTGGTAGAACGAGCGAAACAGCGTTCCAGTAAAAGGGAAGGGCTTGAAATCGCTTTCGCGGTCATGGAAGAGTAATGAAAACTGCAACGCAGTTAACAAAAAAGGCAGCTTCGGCTGCCTTTTTTTTTGCCCATTTGATAATCGGCCCTTGTAAAACGTGCTGACCAGAAGAGCTGTCTGAAGAACACGCGTAACCTCATAAACTTTCAGGTGTTTTATAGTAAAGCCCGAAAATATGTGAACATAGGGGTTTAGGAACTTCCCTTCTCGCTGGCGAGGTTTCCTAACCTCGCCAACTCTGGAAGATATGGAGCTTTTCATTGCGCCCATGAAAACCAGGTCATCAGCACCTTAATTATCAAAGCGGATAAGCGTGCGAAACACGGTGTCGTCATTGATGTCGTAGAATGAGCGAAACAGCGCTCCAGTAAAACAGAGGGGCTTGAAATCGCTTTCGCGGTCTCGGAAGAAAACTGAAAACTGCAATGTAGTTAACAAAAAAGGCAGCTTCGGCTGCCTTTTTATGTGGTAATATACTGCTAAAGGTAGGTATTTGACACCTATCGCACAACTGAGTTTTTAGCGTCTCCGCTCTCTGCGTCCCGCTGCTCTTCTTTTAAGCTGGACAGGTGCCGGAGGCGGTGGAGGTGGTGGTGTTACAACCTTCCAAAAATGCGAAAGGAGATCCTCCCAATTGGTGAGGATTTTCTCGGCGTGCTCACTGCCGGTATAAGCCGCGTGATTTTTGTATAAGTGCCATCAGATTCTTAATATCTGTCTCACCCGTTACCTTTTCTAACTTCACCCAATCCGAGTTGTACTTCTTCTCGAACTGTTGTTTTTCGTCGAGAACATAGGCAGTGCCGCCGGTCATCCCGGCTCCAAAGTTTCTACCCGTTTCGCCGAGAATTACGACTGTCCCCGCTGTCATGTATTCACAACCGTGATCCCCGACACCTTCAACGACAGCGGTTGCCCCGCTATTTCGGACACAGAACCGTTCGCCGGCTCTTCCGGCTGCGTAAAGCGTACCACCAGTGGCACCGTACAACACTGTGTTTCCGATGATTGTATTTTCATAAGTTGAGAACTGAGCAGTCGGTGCGGGTTTAATAATAATTTCTCCACCTGCCATACCTTTACCTACATAGTCATTGGCTTCACCCGTCAACACGAATTGCACGCCGCTGATACAGAAAGCACCGAAACTCTGTCCCGCACTGCCCCTAAAGTCGCACTGGATCGTCCTGTCAGGTAAGCCAGCATCGCCATAGTGCATCGCGATTTCACCGGATAACTTTGCTCCCACTGTCCGGTGTGTATTCCGGATGGGATAGGAGAGTTGGATCGATGTTTGCTGCGAAATTGCTTCCTTAGCATCCTCCAGAATCTGGTCGTCAAGAGAAATGTCATTCCGATTGTTTCGGTCTTGTAGATGGTAACGCGGCTGCGTTCCAGTTGGATCGGCAGGGGTCAGGATTTCGCTCAAATCCAACGTTCCTGTTTTCGGATAATCTGCCAAATCGACCGGTTGAAGCAATTCTGGACATCCGATAATATCGTTCAGGCACCGATGACCGAGGTTGGCGAGGATAGCTCGCACCTCATTTGCCACACCGAGCATGAAATTGACAACCATTTCAGGAGTGCCGAGATATTTTGCACGGAGTGCTGGATCTTGGGTAGCTATACCAACTGGACATGTATTCAAGTGGCATTGGCGCGCCATCACACATCCTGTGGCGACCATTGCTATCGTTCCAAAGCCATATTCCTCTGCCCCCAACATTGCGGCAATAACAATATCGCGTCCGGAACGCATCCCACCGTCAGCCCGTAACACGACACGATCCCGCAATTCATTGGTCACGAGTGCACGCTGTGTTTCAGCAAGTCCGAGTTCCCAAGGGGTCCCTGCGTTCTTAATGGAACTGAGCGGGGATGCCCCGGTGCCTCCTTCATGTCCACTTATTTGTATTACATCAGCGTAGCCCTTTGCCACCCCTGACGCAATCGTTCCAACGAGAAATTCGGACACCAGTTTTACAGCTACCTTTGCGCGCGGGTTCGCTTGTTTCAGATCGTAGATGAGCTGCGCCAAATCTTCGATGGAGTAGATGTCATGATGTGGGGGTGGTGAGATCAGTGGCACTCCTGGCACAGAGTGTCGAAGAGCAGCGATTTCAGCTGTCACCTTATGTCCTGGAATCTGTCCGCCTTCTCCCGGTTTTGAACCTTGCGCCATCTTAATTTCCAGTTCTTTTGCCGATATGAGGTATGTTGGCGTCACACCGAAACGTCCGGATGCCACTTGTTTGATGGCACTGGAAGCAAGGTCGCCATTGGGTTGCCGCTTGAAGCGCTGTGCTGTTTTCACCGCCTTCTCCACTCCCTGATTTTGCCCCGAGGCGATTCATCGCGATTGCTAGGGTTTCGTGTGTCTCTCGACTTAACGCGCCAAAGGACATACTACCGGTTGTGAAACGTCGAACGATATCTTCCGCTGGCTCCACCTCTTCAATCGGAATAGGAGTGCTGGGTTTGAAAGCAAGCAGATCTCGTAAGCTGGAAGGTTCCCCACTCTCAACGGCAGCAGCATATTTTTCATAGTCCTCCGGCTTACCATCCTTCACAAATCGGTGCAGTGACTTAAATACTGTCGGATTATAGGCATGGAATTCGCCATTTCTACGAAACCGGAAATAGCCTGCTTCCTCTAAGGACGTATCGCCTTCACTTCCGGAAAACGCTTTTGTGTGGAAGTGGAGCGTCTCTGCTGCGATTTCAGCAAAGCCAATACCACTTAAGCGTGAGGTGGTGCCTGTAAAACATTTATCAATAACCGTTGCATTGATACCAAGAGCTTCAAAAATCTGGGCACCGTGATAACTTGACACCGCCGAAATTCCCATCTTTGCCATAATTTTCAAAACACCTTTTTCGATGGTTTCTTTATAGGTTTCAATGGCTTCCGGTGCGGTAAGCTCTGCGAATTCACCTTCCTCAGCAAGTTGAACAATCGTTGAGAAGGCAAGATAAGGGTTGATTGCAGCTGCCCCGTAACCGAGAAGAACAGCGAAGTGATGTTCTTCTCTTGCATCTCCGGTTTCAGCGATGAGGCTTGCCTGCATTCGCTTTTCTTTCCGAATTAAATGGTGGTGGACAGCACCGACAGCAAGTGCCATCGGAATCGGAGCAAGGTCAGGACTAACCTCTTTGTCACTCAGCACAAGAATTGTTGTTCCGGTATCAATTGCCTCGAAGGCGCGTTGACATAGTGTTTCTAATGCTTCTTCCAAACCTTGTTTGCCAGAGGCTACGGGGAAGCAGGCAGAGAGGGTTGCTATCCGAAAATCAGGTATATTCAGTTCACGCAACGCTTGTAAATCTGTGTTTGTCAAAATTGGCGAGGGTAACCGAATAAGTCGAGCATGCTCTGGCGTTTCCGTGAGCAAACTCTGCTGTTGTCCAAGATGTGTTGTCAGGGACATCACCAAACGTTCCCGGATGGAATCGATAGGTGGATTCGTAACCTGCGCGAAACGCTGTTTAAAGTAACTATAG
This sequence comes from Geodia barretti, assembly GCA_030341885.1. NCBI lineage: Eukaryota > Metazoa > Porifera > Demospongiae > Tetractinellida > Geodiidae > Geodia > Geodia barretti. The sequence continues at coordinate 18,203 of CASHTH010001376.1, read as the reverse complement.
AGCAAACGCGGATGGCGAGAAATCACAGCGGGTGGTGTGTCATCGCCCATTGAACCGACTGCTTCCTTCGCTTCCGTTACCATGGGTTTAATAAAGCGCTCCACATCTTCAGTCATATAGCCGAAAGCTTTCTGGTATGTCGCCAATTGTTCAGGGACAGCATCTGTCGTGGCACACGCCTCATTTTTTTCGGTTGGGAGCGTCACGGTACCTTTCTGTACCCACTCGGCATAAGGCTTCTGCGTGGCAACATTATGTTTAATCTCAGAATTTTTCAGCAATTTCCCTTGTACTGTATCAACAGCAATCATTTGCCCAGGCCCCAAACGTCCCTTTCCACGACGCGACTGTCATCAAGTTCAAGAATGCCAACTTCGGAGCCCATGACAACCGTCCCGTCTTCGGTGACCTTATAGCGTGCAGGTCGTAGCCCGTTTCTATCCAAATTTGCACCGACGATAACGCCATCTGTAAACGCGACCGCCGCCGGTCCATCCCAAGGTTCGCTGACACATGAAAGATACTCGTAACAGGCTTTCAACTCGTCCGGCATATCGAAAATCTGCTCATAGGCTTCGGGGATCAGACACATCATGGCATGTAGAATATCGCGACCAGAGTGTGTTAACAATTCTAACACGTTATCCAAGCTCATCGAATCGCTTCCATGTGGATTGATAATCGGAACGAGTTTTCGGATGTGTTCGTTCCAGAGAGGCGACTGCAAGTCGGCTTCGCGCGCCCGCATCCAGTTCCGATTGCCCATCAAGGTGTTGATTTCGCCATTATGCGCCAGCGTATGAAAAGGTTGGGCGAGCATCCATGTGGACGAGGTATTCGTACTGTAGCGTTGATGGAAAACGGCAAGTGCTGCCTGAAAATCAGGGTCTTTTAAATCCGGATAAAACTGGGTAAGCTGGAGTGCTACCAGCAATCCTTTATAGACAATCGTCCGATGTGAAAAAGAGGCGATATGGAATCCGTCGAGTGCTGCCGCTGTAACGCGATGCTCTAACTCTTTACATATCAGATACAAGCGTTGTTCAAAAGCGTCATCGGCGAATTGCTCTGGACGTCCCACCAATACCTGCTGGATTTCCGGCAGCGTTTCCAGTGCCTTAGCACCGAGAGCGGAAAAATCATGAGGGACCGAACGCCATCCAAGGAGGGGAACACCGTACTGCTGTAATATCTCTTCAACGATTGCGCGCCCGCGTGCCTGTGCATCCCGGTCATGCCTCGGCAGGAAAATCATCCCGACACCCATGTCATTTATCGAATCGAGGTGGACTCCGAGTTTCTGAAGTTCTTTTTTGAAATATTTTCTCTGGAATTTGTGTTAAAATACCTGCGCCGTCTCCTGTTTTGGCATCAGCCGCCACCGCGCCTCGGTGCGTCAAATTCGTGACCGCTTGCGTCGCCATCTTGATAATATCATGGCTCCGATTTCCAAAACGATTCGCGATAAAACCAACGCCACAGGCATCTTTTTCATTTAAATCATTATACATTTGTAAACTGACTCTCCATACATTCTTCTATATTTCTTTTGCATTGGCATTGTAGAGTGGGTTCTCTATTCCTCACCATTTTGTATTTAATCTGCGGGGCGAGGTTTGCGTGTGTTAGCCCTATTCCTTTTTCTCAAGGGTACGAACAAGCAGAAAACGGACTTCGCTTTCAAGGCTAGATAGGATGTTTTGTACGGCTTAAGTCGAACGCTGGCTACTCGTATCCTATCAGAGATAGCGCCCCAAGGCAAGAGAAGCCTTTGGAATCAACGACGACCGGCGATCGCATCAACGGTGATTCGCGACCGGCTTGGCGGGCTTACATGCTTCGGTTCGGTTCTCAGTCCTTGAGCCGAAACCGCCTGTTAGTCTTAATATTATACCTCAATTTAAGCCAAAAGTCAAAAAAATCCCTCTCGCCTCAATAGCCGACTGCACATCCATCTCGTCTCGGATCTGAACCCTGCGACGAGCGTGCCGGAGGACGGATTGATAAAAATTGCTTGCCCACCTCCAAAAAAGTGTGCCCCAGTATGATATGATGTCCTTTCTGTGCCAATGAGGCTTGTGTATTCATCGGAATGCCTGTCTCCAGCATAATCCGCGAGTCGTCCATCACTCGAAATCGAGGCGCGTCCAAGGCATTCTGTACGTCCATATTGAAATCTACAAGATTGCATACAAATTGTAAATGTCCTTGCGCTTGCATTTGTCCACCCATGACACCAAAGGTGACCAATGGAACCCCGTTTTGTGCAATCATACCGGGGATAATAGTATGCAGTGTACGTTTATGTGGAGCAATACAATTTGCATGGTCGGGATTAAGCGAGAAACCTGCACCCCGATTTTGTAACATAATCCCTGTATCACCAGCAACTAAGCCTGAACCAAACCCAGCGAAGAGACTGTTTATAAAAGAGACGACATTTCGCTCGTTGTCAACCGTACAGAGGTACACCGTATCACTTCCCATTGCGGGCACACCAGGACTTGGATGCACGCTTGCCCGTTCTGGTGAGATGCGCTCTCGCTGCCTTTCTGTATAGTCGTTGGAAAGCAGTCCATCTACTGGCACATCCACAAACGTCGGATCTGTCACGTATTCATAGAGATCCGCGAACCCTAATTTCATTGCCTCAATTGCATGGTGTAGATGTTCAGGACTGTTATGTCCCATCGTTCCGAGTTCAAATCCTTCAACGATGTTGAGTGCGAGGAGGGCAGCGATGCCCTGTCCATTTGGGGGTATCTCATAAACATCGTAGCCTCGATAATTGGTAGAAATCGGTTCTACCCAATCTGACCTGTGTTCAGCAAAGTCGCGTTGTGTAAATAAACCTCCGTTTTCATCGGAAAATTTCACGATCTTGTCAGCAATTTCTCCTTGATAGAAGGCATCGCGTCCGCCTTCTGCAATCAACCGAAATGTCCGGGCAAGGTTCGGTTGATAAAAGATTTCCCCTGGTGTCGGTGCTTTTCCATTCTGGAGGTACGTCCGTGCTGTGTCGGGGTGCTGCGCCAACATCTGCGCACTTTCTTGCCATGCGAGACTAATCTGTGGGCTGACAGGAAATCCTTTTTCCGCGTAATTGATGGCAGGCTGAAGTACCTCCGCTAACGACATTGTTCCACATTCGTTGAGGAGTGTTGCCCACCCGTCAATTGTACCAGGGACCGTGACTGGATACATACTCCCAAAAGAAGGTATACTCATCAACCCCTGCTTGGTAAAGAATTCTGGTTCTGCAGCGTAAGGTGCTCGACCGCTCGCATTTAAGCCGCGGATCACCCCATCTTTGGGTTGATAAACGAGCATAAAGGCATCTCCACCGATACCGGTTGACATCGGCTCAACGACGTTAAGTATTGCTGCAGTTGCGACCGCTGCATCAATGGCGTTTCCACCATTCTGTAAAATCTGCAACCCACCCTGCGCCGCGAGTGGTTGACTCGTTGCAACTGCCCCATATTGGCAGATAACTGCTGAGCGTCCAGGCCCGAATTGGTTTGGGAAGTACCCATCAAACATCCATTTTCTCCTACTTTCAGATTGGTATCACTGTAGCACACCCCATACTTTTTGTCAAATTTAACACCAAAAGCATATTTGATTTCTATAGGTGCATTGTGTAAAAGCGTCGGTTTTCAGGGACTGGATGGTGTTGCTCTTAGCCTATCTCATCTTGACAACTCCGAGCCTTTGTGATAAAATTTAATTTATTCTACAAAACAGGAGCACTTATGTCTACGTATGATCTCGGAATAATAGGCGGAGGACCAGGAGGGTACGTCGCAGCTATTAAAGCGGCGCAACTTGGCGGCACAGTCTGTCTGATAGAAAAGGGAGAGTGGGGTGGCACCTGCCTGAATCGAGGGTGTATTCCAACGAAAACCCTTTTTGCAGTTGCCAACTTGGCGACACAGGTTCAAGAAGCATCCGCTTTCGGTGTGAATATCAACGGCGAGGCAACAATTGATTACCCTCAGGTATTGACTCACAAAACTTCGGTCATCCAGCAGCTAAAAGGGGGCATTGCGCAACTGCTGAAGGCAAACGGGGTTGATACACTCAACGGAACAGCAACACTTACTGACAGAAATACCATTGTCGTCAGCAAACCTGATGGTACAACCGAACAATTACACGCAAAAAATATTATCATTGCCACAGGTTCCGAACCTGCGGAACCGCCTATTTTTGAAATAGACGAGAGCCAAGTTTTGACGACAACTGGTATCCTTGATCTCACAGAACTCCCTGAAAGCCTACTGATCGTTGGCGGTGGCGTTTCAGGATGTGAGTTTGCTTCCATCTTCAATGCACTCGGTTGCCGCGTGACTGTGTTGGAACTCCTCCCTACAATTTTAGCGACTGAAGATATTCAAGTTATCCGACATATCCAACTTTTCATGAAGCGGAAAGGTATCACTATCCATACTGGTGCGAAACTTACCCATGTCAAAAAATCAGATGCGAGTGTCACAGCAGTGCTTGAATCCGGTGAAGAGTTGAGCGCGCAAAAGATGCTCGTCTCGATTGGGAGGCGTTACAACACAGACGGGATAGGTTTAGAAAAAGTTGGCGTTCGTACAGAGGATGGGAAAATCGTTGTGGATGCCCGAATGCAAACGAACATTGCGGGTATCTATGCCGTTGGAGACGTCGCGAGTCGGTATCTGCTGGCGCACGTTGCATCGGCAGAGGGAAAGGTTGCGGCACAAAACTGTCTTGGGGACAGCGTTGAGATGGATTATCAGGTTATTCCGTGGTGTGTTTTCACCTTACCTGAAATTGGGCACGTCGGCATGACAGAAAAAGAGGCAACGGATGAAGGTTACGAAGTGAAGATAGGACGATTTCCGTACGCCGCGAACGGGAAGGCATTAGGGCTACGCGAGACGGACGGGTTTGTTAAAACCGTTTCTGATGCCGATAGCGGGGATATCCTTGGTGTTCATATCGTTGGCGTCCATGCTTCAACGCTTATTCATGAAGCCGCTGTCGCGATTCGCACGGGTGCGACTGCAATGGATATAGCAGGGACCGTGCATGCACATCCAACCCTCGCAGAAATGGTGATGGAATCCGCTGAAGCAGCGTACGATAGAGCAATCCACAGCTTACATTAAAAACGGACGGCTTCTTGAAGTTCACAATATCGCGATGAAATCTCTGAAAACTGTACATCTCTTTGTCTATTGATGCTGAAATCTTCAATGTTAAAAGAAGCGACGACTGTTCCATACACCATTGCGCTGCGTATTGCTTTTTCGGACGTATCCTCAACAGATGCGAGGTAACCCATCATACCCCCAGCGAAACTATCGCCAGCACCTGTCGGATCTATTACTTGTGTCAACGGATATGCCGGTGCACTAAAGAAAGATGATTCCGTTACGCTGATTGCCCCGTGCTCCCCTTTCTTAATTATAACCCGCTTTGGACCATAACGTAGGATCACCTGTGCGGCTCGGATCAAATTAGAATCACCTGTTAATAACAGTGCCTCACTATCGTTCAGGATGAGGATATCCACCCGTGCTAAGAGTGCTTCTAATGCCTCCCGCTCTTCATTAATCCAAAAATCCATCGTGTCACAGACAATCAATTTCGGGTGTGTTGCCTGCTCAATAATGCTCAATTGTAAATTTGGCGAGTTATTTGCCAAAAAGAGGTAGGGGGTTTCTTTGTAAGTTTCAGGCAAAACGGGGTGAAAATCACTAACAACATTCAATTCCGTAAAAAGCGTATCACGCACGTTAAAGTCGTCGGTATAACGACCACCCCACCGGAACGACTTGCCGTTGCGCTCTCGTTTTAACCCTTGAAGGTCGATTCCTCGGGTGCGGAGGAAATCTGCGTAAATGTGTGGAAAATCAGCACCGACGACTCCAACAAGTCGAACAGGATTTCCGAAGAAACTCGCGGCGACAGCAGCATAGACACCGGAACCACCCAAGACATTCTCCACCCGTTTATTCGGTGTTTCTACCGTATCTAAGGTGACTGTGCCAACGACTAAAACTCCCATTCTAAACTTTCATCTCCTTCTACGTAGAGGCGCGGTTTATAGTATGCCAGGCTATAAACCGCGCCTATCGCAGTACGTCCAATTTCCTTCAAAATCAGAAGGGACCAGGTCTATTCTTGTTTTCCCGTAGTCCGCGGATAACCCGTCGCAGTCGGCGAACTAAAATTACACCCAGCACAATGATGACTGGATACTGCAAGAAACTCAACACTTTTAGCAATGTCGGTGGAAATTGCATCTGTTGAGAGGATGCCATCCAGATCGGTAATAATAGCACCGCCGACAGGAGTAATATCACTCCCTCCAAAATCTCTGATTTTTTCATAGGTGCCTCTCACAAAAGGGTGGTATCTAAACTTGTAACAGTACATGAAGCAGTCCTGGAAAAAACGGCACTAAGTACCCATTTCCCACGAGTTAAGATATTTTTCCTGCTCCGCTGTGAGTGTATCAATTTCAATGCCAAATGCTTCCAACTTGAGTTGCGCTACGGTTTCATCTATAGATTCGGGGACATCATATACACGATTCTCAAGATTATCCCGATTTTGGGCGATGTACTCAAGACACAATGCTTGATTTGCGAAACTCATGTCCATAACACTTGCCGGATGTCCTTCAGCAGCAGCTAAGTTTACCAGCCTGCCTTCGCCAATAAGATAGAGTTTCTTACCATCTCCGAGGGTGTATACCTCTACATACGGGCGCGCTTTCCCTTTATCAACGCTCAATTTTTCAAGTGCTGGGATGTCGATTTCAACGTTGAAGTGACCGGAATTCGCTATAATCGCGCCGTCCTTCATCGCTTTGAAATGTTCTTGGCGTAAGACGTGAATATCCCCTGTGAGCGTTATAACCAAACCTGCTTCCTGAACCGCTTTCTGCATCGGCAGCACTCGAAATCCGTCCATCACTGCTTCTAATGCTTTTAAAGGGATGACCTCCGTCACAATGACGTTCGCGCCTAAGCCGCGTGCCCGGTTAGCAACTCCTCTGCCACACCAACCATAGCCTGCCACAACGACTGTCGTTCCGGCAATGAGCAGATTCGTCGCTCTGATAATACCGTCTAATGTACTTTGTCCGGTGCCGTATCGGTTATCAAAAAAATGCTTCGTCCGTGCGTCGTTCACAGCGATAATCGGGTATTTCAACACACCTTCGGTTGCCATACTCTTGAGTCGGATAACTCCGGTTGTTGTTTCTTCTGTTCCTGCAACGACTTGCTCCAATAAAGCTGGATTTGCCTCTTCAGAATGGAGTCTTGAGACGAGGTCAGCACCGTCATCCATAGTAATAGTCGGTTGCATATCAAGTGCGGCATCAATGTGCTTGTAATAGGTTTCAGTATCTTCTCCGTTAATTGCAAATACACCTATCTTTTCGTCGACCACAAGAGATGCGGCAACGTCGTCCTGCGTACTGAGTGGATTTGATGCACAGACAACCGCCTCCGCACCACCTGCCTTCAGCGTTTTCATCAAATTGGCTGTTTCAGTTGTGACATGTAGGCACGCTGCCACTCTCAATCCGTCCAACGGGCGTTCATTTTGAAACCGCTCGCGGATGGAATCTAAAACGGGCATGAATCGGTTTGCCCAATCAATTCGTTGTTTACCAGCTGATGCGAGTTCCGTTGTTTTTATGTCGTAGTTCATTATTTTCCTTTATGTTTTGTGGTATTCTCATTTTTTCAATCTACCGGAGTTTTTCGACGTAGTCGATTTCTTCCCAAGTGAAGCCGGGTTCCTCACGTCCGAAATGTCCATATGCGGCAGTATTTTGATAAATAGGCTGGCGTAATTTCAACCGTTCTATGATGCCTGCCGGTGTTAAATCGAAGTGTGTGTTGACAAGTTTAGTGAGAGCCTCCGCATCGCCAGTACCAAACGTATCCACCATAATAGAGATAGGTTCTTTTCTACCGATTGCGTAAGAGATTTGAATTTCGCACCGTTCTGCCAGCCCAGCAGCAACGAGGTTTTTAGCGACGTGTCGTGCTGCGTAAGTCGCACTCCGATCTACTTTGGTAGGATCTTTCCCAGAAAGTGCGCCTCCACCATGCCGTCCCATTCCGCCGTACGTATCAACAATAATTTTCGTCCGGTTAACCCGCATCACCTTGGGGACCACCGGTCACAAAACGTCCGGTTGGATTGATATGATATTTAATATCTGGACTTTGGAGATTTTCAGGGATAATTTCTTTGATAACCTCTTCAATAATTGCTTCTCGTAGTTCTCTATCCTCAATGTCGGGATCGTGTTGTGCAGAAATGACAACTGTAGTGACAGCTTTAGGTTTACTGTCAACATATTCCACGGTTACTTGGGATTTTCCATCGGGACGGATAAAGGGGAGGGTACGATCTTTGCGAACTTTAGCCAAACGCCGGGTTAATTGATGGGCGAGGGTAATTGGCAGTGGCATCAATTCTGGCGTTTCGGTACATGCGTACCCAAACATTAATCCTTGATCGCCTGCACCACCAGGGTTTACGCCCATTGCAATATCAGGTGATTGCTTATCAATGATGCTCAATACAGCACTTCGTTCAGCGTCAAAGCCGTATTCAATATTGGTGTAACCGATATCAGCTATTACTTTTCGTGCGATTTGTTGTGCATCGTAGTTTGCTGTAGTCGTGATTTCACCAGTGATGACTGCGAGTCCTGTTGTGACCAAGGTTTCACAAGCGACTCTGCCCATTGGATCGGTTGTGAATATGGTATCAAGTACCGCATCAGAAATCTGGTCTGCGATTTTGTCCGGGTGTCCTTCAGTAACGGATTCGGACGTAAACAGAAAATTTTGCTCAATTCCACGTCTCCTAAGTCTACGTGTCTGTTCTCGCTCTGTCTTGCGGAGCAAGGGCTCTGTACTTCGTCAAGTCTTTCGGGCAAGAGAGGACGGGTGGGCACATGTGCCCACCCATGCAGGTGAAATAACGAAAACGCGTGCAAAAAACCCGCCCTACGTCTCAAACGCAGATACACTCTGTAACGAGATTTTCCGTTTTGTATTTTCGCCTCTGCTCCGAAAGTTAGACGTAATCTCGGACAAAGACACGAAAAATTAATTTTCAGAGTTCTCCGCGTTTTCAGGGTTTTCTACGTTCGCGATGTCTTCGGAGTTCTCCGCACTTGCGACTTCCTCAGAACTCTCCACATTCGCTACGTCTTCGGAGTTCTCCACACTTGCGACTTCCTCAGAACTCTCCGCATTCGCTACGTCTTCGGAGTTCTCCACACTTGCGACTTCCTCAGAACTCTCTGCGTTTGACTTACCCATCTCCTCTTTGAGCAATGCCCCTAATGTGGTGACAGCCTCTTCGTGTGCTGGCATTTGCCGCCGCGGTTCCCGTTCTCGCCGTGATCGAGGCGGTCGCTCGGATCGCGTTCTCGTCGGCTGTTCTTCTTCAGTTACCACAGCACGTTCTTGCTCGACAAGGAGTGCCTTCAAACTCAGCCCGATCCGTCGGTCTTTTGGAGACAGATTAATCACTTTTAAATCTAACTCGTCGCCTACGGAAACGACCTCTTCTGGTTTTTCAATCCGCCGGTCTGCGAGTTCAGAAATGTGAATTAAGCCTTCGATGCCTTCCTCAAGTTTGGTGAATGCTCCAAAACTTGTAAGATTGACGACTTTGCCTCGGACGACGGAACCAACCTTGTACTTCTCGGGTACTTCTGCCCATGGATCCGGCTGTGTCTGCTTGAGTCCCAATGAAACTCGACGTTCAGCCGCGTCAATTTGCAACACGACTACCTCAATCTCACTGCCTTCTTTAAGCTCTTCATTGGCTGCAGTACCACGTTTGGTCCATGAGAGGTCTGAAGTATGAATTATAAAACCGTCAATTCCTGGTTCAATTTCAACAAACGCACCAAAACTGGTTAAATTTCGGATACGTCCAATGATCTTACTGCCGACAGGGGATCTCTCTTCTAAAAGTTCCCAAGGGTTTTGTTTCAGCTGCTTGAGCCCAAGTGAAATACGTTTGTCCTCTCTTGAGATCTCAAGTACAACGGCTTCAATGTCATCACCCTTATTGACAATCCGCGATGGCGCGACATTACGGCGAGTCCATGCCATCTCAGAGACATGAATTAAGCCTTCAACACCCTCTTCAAGCTGTAGGAACGCACCATAATTGACAATATTAACAACAGCACCGTGAACCGTGGAGCCAATGGGATATTTTTCCTCAATCTCTGCCCATGGATCGGGAGTTTTCTGCTTCAAGCCCAAGGAGATTTTCTCATTTTCTTGGTTGATACCGATGACTTGGACTTCAATTTCTTCTCCAACAGCAACGACATCAGATGGATGATGTATCCGCTTCCATGCCATATCTGTCTTGTGAAGTAACCCATCAACGCCACCAAGGTCAACAAAAGCACCAAAAGCAGTGATGTTTTTCACCACTCCTGCCACGTGTTGGCCAACTTCAAGTGTGCTGAGCACTTCCGAACGTCTTTGGACAAATTCGGCTTCCAACCATGCTCGCCGCGACAGAACAATGTTATGCCGCCGCTTGCTCAGGCTGATAACCTTCATATCAAGCGTTTGTCCTACATACTGTTCAAGATTCTGGATAGGACGCAACTCAACTTGCGAAGCCGGTAAAAAACCTCGCAGGGATCCAACGCTCACTCGTAGCCCGCCCTTAATCCGTTCAGTGATACGGCCCTTGACGGGTGTACCCGTTTCGAACGCGGCCGCTATTTCATCCCAAATGAGTGTTTGATCGGCGATCTTTTTCGAAAGGACTATCTGTCCTTCCGAATCTTCGCGCCGCACAATATAGACATCGATCTCATCGCCTGCCTGAACAGCAGGCAAATCGCCTTGTCCTGCATCGAATTCGGATGATGGGATATAACCTTCCGACTTAAAGCCGATGTCGATCATTACTTCATCGCGAGTGACATCTACGACGATACCTTTAACAATTTCGCCATCTGTAAACGCCTTAATCGAATTATCATACGCTTCCTCAAGGGATTCCGGACTCATTGATTCTGCTGGTTCTTCCGGTGCTGCCGCTGCCGCTACCTCTTCAGAGGTGGTTTCATCAGTGGACGTTGCTGCTCCTTCAGTATCAGCATCCGCAACGACTACTTCTACGACCTCTTCAGGTAGGGTTTCATCAGCGGCATCGGCTTCTTCAGCATCGCTATCAGCCACTTCTGCCATCTCTTCGGGTGTACTTTCATCAGTAAGCGTTGTTGCTTCTTCAACATCGGTGTCGCCAGCAGTCGCTTCCACTTCACTGTTTGTGGCTTCTTCATGCCCCTCAGCGTCTGCGTTGGTTGCAGAAGCTGCTTCTGCAACTTCTGAAGCCTCTGTCTCGGTCGCTACTTCCTGATTCATTTCAACTGACCCCTCAGTTGGATGTTTTTCCTGCTCCACATCAACAGTGGACGCATTTGTATTGCTTGTTCGTTGTTCATTAAGATACCTGGTCCATTTAAAAACGCGCAGCCGCGTTAATCCGCCAGTTCCTCCTTATATTCAAAGTGCTTTTAGCACTCTCAAATCGGTTGCATAATAGTATATCATAAATGCATAAGAAAATCAACAATAATTTTTTACTGATACGATTTAAATTCTGAGAAAGACCTTCCATTGGAAAACACCTCTCTGATTTGCGGTTCAAATACAAAATTTTGCTTGACTTTTTATCAATTTAAGATAGAATTTAAGAACGGTTCCTTAAGTCGGGACTGGCTTTAATTTATGAGAGGTGATTTCTATGGATTCAACAAAATTAATGAAACTCCGGGAGGAATCCGGCATCAAAGTAATTGAAATAAAAACAGATTTGAGTAGCTACGCAGCATCTGATTTACGGAAGGTACTTGAGGGGCTCTTAGCGGAGAAAGTTGAGAAGGTTGTTGTCAATCTTAGTGAAGTGAGTCATATAAACAGCACGGCTGTGGGTGCATTGGTAGGTGTTGCAAAGCGGCTCCGCCAGAATGGTGGCGACCTTAAAATTTGCGCGCTTGCAGACAACTTAACACGTACCTTTAATCTCATAGGTGCATCCAGTGTCGTCGAAATCTACGAATCAGAACACAGTGCCCTCGCAGCGTTTTAAGCAAAGTAAATTTAGTACATGGCGCAAGCAGATATTCAACTTCAAATTCCAAGTGCTGCCCTTTATATAGAACCTGTTCGGGCATTTGTTGGGAACCTCGCACAAAGCCTCGGATTCTCCAGAAAACGTGTAGCAGACATTCAACTCGTGCTTGACGAAATCTGTAGCAATGCAGTACATCATGGCTCGGCCGATGCTACAGTTGGCGTTAAATTGTGTATGAGTATTGATACACATGCCCTTGAAATTTTAGTAAGGGATACCGGTGCGCGGCATATGGGAGAAAAGAATTGGCTAACACATGACAGACTCTCGGAGATTGAGACGAACCGTTCTCCAAGCAATGAAAGAGGACACGGCATTTTCATCGTTAAATCTCTCGCGGATACGTACGAAATGCGACCGAACGAAGCCGGCGGAACCGATGTCCGAGTCGTTTTTCGTTTTTCAAAACCAAGAGATGTCGAAATTTAATATTCCCCTGAAACTTCAATGACGATAAGTGTTAGATCGTCGTCTTTCGGGCAGTTATTGGTGAAGGTATCAATAGTCTCCGAGACGCTGGTGATGAGTCCCGCTGCAGATTTTTTTGCGCACGTACATACTAATTCTTGGAGGCGATCCACTGTAAATTCCTCACCCTGTGGGTTTTTGGCTTCGTAAACACCGTCGGTATAAAGGAACATTCTGCTCGACCGATTGAATGGGTAATGTACCGTTTCATAAACCGAATCTCGCCAAATGCCTAATCCATTTCCTGTATGCTGATCGCCAATGGCTTGGTATGTCTGTTGATGTACGTTGTACAAAAATGGGAATGAATGTCCGGCGTTTGCACAGATGAGGTCGCCTTTATCAAGGTCAATGATACCGCAAAAGGCTGTTGCAAACATGAACAGCCGGGAACTAATCAAATCATTAAAACGGGTGTTTAGTATTTCAAGCAGATATCCTGGATTATCTTCGATTTGTTGCTGGAAATTCCGCCAAAATTGTTTTAATGAAGACCGTTACGAAAGCTGCTGAAACGCCATGTCCCATAACATCAGAAATAAAAACACCGAGTCGATTCGGTGCAATTTCCCAGACATCAAAAAAATCCCCACCGACTGCCATTTCAGGACAGCAGTGTGAAGCGATACGAAATCCGGACAATTCCTGCACGCCATTCTGAGGGATCAGAATTTCTTGAATGCTTCGTGCCATTTGGAGTTCTTCTTGCAAGCGGGTGTTATATTCTGCGAGTGTATCTTGGTAGCGTTTGATTCGCAAAGAGTGAACGAACCCGGGCGAGCACCTCTAAACTATCGAAAGGCTTCTCAATAAAATCATCGGCACCTGATTCAATGGCCTTAATTCGATTTTCGCGGGTGTCCCGTAGAGCGGTTATCATCACAATCGGAATGAATTCGGTAGCCTCGTTGATCGGATTCGTTTGACAACTTCAAACCCATCCATTCTCGGCATGTTAATGTCCAACAGGATGAGATCTGGCATTTCCTTTTCGACGATATCAAGTGCCTCAAGTCCATCTGCGGCTGTGTAGACTGTATATCCTCGTGCGTTGAGATGAATTTGGAGAATTCTGACATTTTTGGGTTCATCATCAACAACAAGGATTTTTGCACTTTCTTGCTGTTCGGAAATCGCTGCCTCGTTCATGTCTCTGTCCTTTGATGTGAGTCTCTACACGTTCACTAAGACCTTGATGTCGATAGGTTTACTGAGATAATCATCGCATCCAGCTTTGAGGATGCGTTCCCTGTCCCCAGACATCGCTGCGGCTGTCAGGGCAATAATTGGTATATCTACCCACGCCAGATTCGCTTTAATCCGTCTTGTTAAATCTTCGCCGCTTTGTCCGGGTAAGGCAATATCCATGAGAATGAGCTGTGGTATTGCGTCTTCCAAGCTTGCGAGTGCTTCCGTAGCATCAGTCGCTTCCACGACTGTATAACCCTTTGATTGAAGGACAATCCGCACAACTTTGCGGTTCAACTCTTGGTCTTCAATCACCAATATCCGCTTTTGCGTTTCTGTTTGTTCTTCGGCTGTGGATGAGTTTTCAGTTTTCACAGGTTGCCTTCTATTCAAGCCAGCAGTTATGAAATGAACCGAAGTTGCGGAGCCAAATCTCCTGCCTCGTTTGTCCTATATCACTTTACCAGACCTATGTTGGGTTCACGCTTTAATTGTTGAAGGGGGATTCTCAGAGCGAAATTACTCCCTTCTCCTTCTTGGCTTGTCACACTAATCTCGCCACCGTGCAACATGATAAGCCTGTGTGTCAAGGCTAAACCGAGACCTGTTCCACCGTACCGCCGAGACTTTGACGTATCGATCTGTGTAAACGGGGCGAAGAGTTTATCCTGATCTACTTCGGCGATACCTATACCTGTATCAATAACCTCGGCTCGCAGTTCTGTCGTTCCAACTTCCAACTCTGTTGCTACTTTACCGCTCTTTGGCGTGAATTTCACTGCATTGGAGAGTAGGTTATAGAAAATCTGCTTGAATTTAACTCGGTCAGCTTCAATCATACCATTCTGGTTGTAGTTCAAGATAAGGTCCAAATCTTTCTTTACAGCGAGTGCGGTGATAATCGCGTTGACTTCCTCGACAGCTTCAACAATAGAGAACGTCTCTAATTGGAGTGCCATTTTTCCGGCTTCGATTTTTGAAAGGTCAAGGATGTCATTGATCATTTCGAGCAAATGTTCGCCGCTAATATGAATATCATTGAGGCATTCCTTTTGCTCGGCGTTAATGCTTCCGACGAGTTCATCCCGCAGAATTTCGGCAAACCCGATAATCGCATTCAAGGGCGTACGCAGTTCGTGACTCATGTTTGCGAGGAAATCGCTTTTTGCTCGACTCGCGTACTCAACAGCTTGTTGTACGCGATAGTACTCAGTTATGTCTCGTGAAATACCACAGGTTCCTATTATGCGTCCTTCTCTATCTCGAATTGGGACTTTAGTCGTTGATACCCACGTATCCTGTTCATTGGGCCAGGTCTCTCTTTCCTGTTTCCCCTCAATTGGTTTCCCAGATTCAATGACATCTTGTTCGTCCTGATATGCTTGTTGAGCATGTTCACGGGTGAAGAAGTCAAAGTCGGTTTATGGACCGCCTCTACGGGATTTTTTAAACCAAACCGATCTGCTAAAGAGCGATTGATTCGTATAAATCTACTCTCTGTATCTTTGAAATAGATGTGGTCAGGGGTGTTTTCCATCAGGGTATGTAACAGATCTGCTTCATGGACATGTTTTGCCGCCAATTGCTGGAACCGGGTTTCACTCTCTTTCAATCTGGCTTCTAACTGCCTTTGCGGCGTTATATCTGTTGCGACGACGTAACAGAGTTGTTTTTCGGCATCTTTTATTGCACACCATCTTAACCATCTGTAGGACGTGTCTTTGCACTGAAACCGGTTTTCAAAGGTAATAATATCGCGTTTTCCTGTTTTCACCTCTTCGATTTCGGTGAGTACCTCCTCCCGTTCCTCCGGATGTATGAACGAGGACCATTCGGAGTTTTGAAGTTCTAATCGTGTGAATCCAAGAATTTCTTCCCATACCGAGTTGAACGCGACGAAACTACCGTCACAACTGATATACCCGAACATATCTGTGGAAATTTCCAAAAAACAGCGCGGTTCAATGATTTCATCCGTTAATATGTGCTTGCCAGTTGTGCTTTTAAGGTTCATGTTTACCTCCACAAGATGCGAGGTAAGAGCACCTCGTGAGTCCCGTGAATCTATGTCGTTACGAGGACTGCGCGGTTTGCCAGTTTTACAACAGTTTGGGTAGTGCTTTGGAAAACAAGTTCGTACAATCTCCCGTGATGACTTGCGCTCAGTGCAATGAGGTCACAATCATTTTCCTCTGCGTTTTCCAAAATGTTTGTTACTGTAAAGCCACGAGCAGTGAGGAAGTCAGTTTGAACGTCATAATATTTCAAATACGCTTCCATCTGCTGCTTAATTTGGGACTGCCTCCGGTTGTGTGCTTGAAAGAGCGAGTCCTAATATTCCGGCTTTTGTCAATTCCGCGATTTCAGCGACGAGCCCGAAGGCATGATCAGAATAAGCGTCTCCATGATGTACAGCGAGTATTTTCCGCAAGAGCGTGCATTGCTCGTGCACCACAATAATAGGTCTTGTGATGTGGAGTAGTACATCGTCAATTTGGCTTTGGATAAGTTTGAGGCGACGTTTCCTTATATCTTCGGGGAGTCCGACAACAACGAGGTCGGCGGAACGTGCTTTTTCGCAGATCATCTGTCGCGGGTTACCAGCGACAGCCTCAACGTGATAATCCAAGAAATCGTAGAGCGAGCACTCCGCCTCCGTTCGACGTATGACAGTCGCTGCAACATCAGCGTTCCCTCCGTGCTGGCTGTCTTGAAAGAAAACACATGACAAGTGTGTTCCCAAAAGCACTGCCAGTTGTCCTGCGTACTCAAAGGCATTTTTTTCGTAATCCGTATCGCCGATGGCAACGAGGATATTTTTTATCATGAGACATCCCCTTATGGGTGCGAGGCAGTAGGGCTTTACTCACAAGTTTCCGACGTTAGCAAAGCACCTCGCGCTACAATAAACCAAGATTAGACTGAATCTCACTCGGGGTGCTGCAGCAAGGCAGCAAGAGCATCATCTTCGCTTTCAAAGTTTTTAAAGACGGTGATTAACCGCGCCATGACAATGAGATTCTTGACACGTTTGTTCACATTAATCACTGCCATTTTCCCCCCGCTCGGGTGGATCTGAGAATAGATTTTCATAAGCATGCCAAGCCCAGAGCTATCCATTCCAGTTACTTCTTTAAAGTCAAACACCAGTCTCGGAGGTGAGGAGTGCACCGCGAGTGCCTCCTCTACGGTTTCCGAGACCTCTTTAACTCCCGGGGTGATAATTCTGCCGCTGAGTCTGAAAATAACGACCCCTTCTTTCTCAGACACGGTGATTGCCATAGTGTACTCCTAATGCTACTGCGCGTTTAGATTATGGGTGGACTTTCCCAATCACGGCACTTAACTTTCGCTTGATAGTGCCGAAACTGCAGCATCCTCGGTCTCGAAATGTTCAAAGATACTGACGAGCCGACTGCGGACAATCAGATTTTTGATATTTGTTCCGACGTTGATGACACCGATACGCCCTTTCTTTCGCGTTGCGGCGACATGGGCACCCATCAAAGTGCCGAGACCTGAACTATCCATCATGTTGACCCGATCAAAATTGATGAGAATGCGCGGTGTCTCGGAGGCGTCTATCTGTGAAGTGATTGCCTCCCGTAATTCCGATACTGAGGAGCCCATTATTTTTCCGCTCGGTTCTAAGATTGCAACGCCATCTTTCTGGCGAATCGTGGTTGCCATGATTGTCTGTTCCTAAAAATCTACACATATCTGTTTTATGGAATGCATAGACTTTTAGAGGGATCCTACCCCTTGTTACGGACACCGTTGTGTCCTAAGCCTGCCTATAGCCTTTGGTGAACTCTGCGACGGTGCAGAAGCTATAGACGGCATGCACACCACAAGGAACCCGTGGCGTGGTGGAACCCACAAAGTTAGCACCGAAATGCTAACGCCTTTTTTGGTCTTCCGAGTGTCCTCACAGTGTCTGGGTTCGTCTCACTCGCGTATGAACCTATCGCAGTAGAACGGACGTGGTTATTGTCCGGCGTGTTTGGTTTTTACACAACACTACTGGATGCGGCAGCGGGGAATTGAACCCCTAAAACGCCTACGTTTGCCGCTTTGAAGACAGGGATGTCTGAAAAAATAGTTTTGTCAAGAATTTTCTATGTTTTTAGAGTTTTAGAAAGTTCTAGAAATGTCTCCTTTTTTATCTGCTGGAAAACTGAAAGCTCGATTCACACTTCTAATTTTAAACTATTTTAAAATATTTGTCAACCACCAATTTGGGTAATCCTTCGTTTTTGTTAGATATTGCCAGAAAGGGTTCGCTTTTTTGATTTTATAGTAAAATCCAAAAATACGTGGACATTTTGAGAAGTTAACCCCCCCTACCCCCC